>JANIJG010002108.1:0-53217 GCA_024611175.1 Megaceryle torquata | reverse complement strand
GGGGGGGGGGGGGGGGGGGGGGGGGGGGGGGGGGGGGCGGGGGGCCCCCCGGGGGGGGGGGGGGGGGGGAGGGGGGGGGGGGGGGGGGGGGGGGGGGGGGGGGGGGGGGGGTGCACAGAATGTGTGTGGGATGCATAGGGGATGTGCATGGGATGCAGGCAGGATTTGCATGGGATGCAGGCAGGATTTGCATGGGATGAGCATGGCAGGTGCATGGAATGGGTGTGGGATGTACACGACTATGGACATGAGATGCATGGGATGGGTGTGGGATGCTGACTGGGACGCGTGTGCGATGAGTACGGGACGGGCATAGGATAGGTGTGGGATGTGAATGAGCTGCTCGTGTGATGTGCATGGGATGGGTGCAGGATGTGCATGGGATGAGCATGGGAAGCCCGTGGCATGCTCGTGGCATGCATCCCATGGGATGCTCACGGGGTGGACAAGGCCCCGTCCCCGCTGTCCCCGCTGTCCCCTCCCGGCCCCGCGGTACCTGCCCGGCGTGCAGCATCCCCGCGGCTCCCGGCGCGGCTCCCGGCCCGGCCCCGGGGGGGCCGCAGCGGCTGCCGGAGCTGCCATTGGCTGGGGCGGAGCGGGAGCGGGGGCGGGGGAGGCGGCGGGGCCCTCCCGGTCCCCCCCTCCCCGGGCTCCCTGGTCAGGAGGCGGCCGCCCCCGCCCGGCGCAGCGCCCGGAGCCAAGGTCACCCCGGGCTGAGCTGACTACAGCTCCCAGAAGGCAGCGAGAGTCTCCGAGGTGGGGGGGTGCAGGGGGGGTGTGAGGTCAGCTGAGGGGCGAGGGGATCGTTCCGGGCTCCCCCGAGGTGCCTTCTCCAGGCACATCGTGGCATTTTCCTCTTCTTTCCCATCTGGGGTGTCCCGACAGAGAAATCTGTTAAAATCCTGCACTGGAGAGACAAATCTATTTCGGAATTTTCTTCAAGAAGAAAGCAGCATCAGGAGAAATTAATTCCTGAAGGTTGGTTTTAAAGGGCTACGTGTTCCTTCCAGGTCTGCAGCCACTACGTGTGTCACTGCGCATCTCCGTGGCCTCCTTCCAGTACCCTCACAATCATTAGTGGGTATTATTCTCACTCCCTCTTAGGAAGTAGGGGGATAATCATTCCCCATTTAACGGATGGGAAGCTTGGCACAGCACAGATTAAGTGATTTGCTGACAGGCACATAGGAAAATTGCACTAGTCAAGCATTCTCTCAATTATGCCATCCTTGTAAGTGCATAATTTCCCTGTGTGATTCCAAACACGGCGCATACACCCCGTGTGGGGCTTCATCTCCTCAAAGCCCACGGATGGCATCAACCAGCACCCCCACCCTCACGGTGGGACGGGTTACATTGGTCTGTGTCCTCAGCGTGGGGGTCCACGGGGCACAAAGCAGCAGGTCTGCTCCCACAGACACCTACAACCCAGGGGTGGCAAAGGCCGCTGGGTCCAGGAGCCCAGGTCACGCAGGGGCAGGACAGGAGAGGTCTGAGGGATGCTCAGCTGCATGGGGGTGCTGCTCAGACACCCGCTCCAGCACTCAAATGCTGTTCCACCCTTGCAACCCAGGCCAAAGCCAGCAGCTCCTTCTGCAGCCCAGTGGAAATTCCCCAGCAGCGCCAGCACCGCGGCCTCAGGAGACCAGCAAACCTCCCTGGCCCCAGCCAGGAGCTGGGGCGCTGCCATCTCGGTGCAGCATCCCCACGGCAGCCAGCCTCCAGGGAAGGAGACCGTGGAGCAGCGAGGCTGGCGGGAGCTGAGCTGAGGTTGCACCTGCCCCTCGCCGCTCGCTGCCTTCGCCTCGCCAGCTGCATCATCCCCCCCGCGTGGTTTTCCAGGCTCCCCTGTCCTCATTCGAATGGGCCCTGCCTGCCCAGCCTCCTAATCTGCCACTAAGTGGGACTGGCGATGAGCGCGGCGATAAATTTAGAAAGAAATCTTTGTGTGGGTCAGAGGAAAAACACGGCGGCCTGGGGAATCCGAGCTGCAGCTCGGCAGCACAGCTCGGCTCCATTTCCCTCCGCTCCCTGCCTGCTGCAGGATTTAACGCCGAGTTTCTTCTTGGTAAAAGCAAGAAGGATCCAGAGGGTTTATAGCTGGTCCTTACTCTGCTGGAGTTTAAGCCAAGGATGCCTTCATGGAAAAATCATCAGGTTTATCAAATATTAGTGAAAAAGGAGTGGGGAGGATGGCGGGTGGCGAGCGGCTGAGCTGCCCCAGCTCGGAGCACGACCTGACATTTCAGCCAGAGCCTCTTAAAGAGCAACTTTACCTTCCCCCAGGACTTGTTTATACGCAGACCTAGGGAAGGCAGTTTTACTTAATTCCTCTTCCAGGCTCATCAGGCTCCTGCCTGCCACACCACAGCAAGATTGTTCCTTTGCTTTTGTTAATCTGTTAAACTGTTTTTAAACACCACCAACAAAAAATTAATAGTATTAATGGTGCAAAATCCCCCATGAAATCACGAATCTGGCAGCGCTTCCCTTACTAGAAGTCTGAACACCGTTCAACGCTGTTTTATCATATGCTGATGAATTATATTGTACCAGTGCAAGAAAAGGAAAAGAATTTCCTGAATGTCTTTTCTTTAATAAGCTATTAAGACCTTGTACTGCTAATTAAACTATTAATTAGACGTCTTATCGTTCCTAAACACGTTAGCATGTTGCCAAAGCAGCAAGAAGCCTCTGGGGCAGGCAGAAGATAAGAAAAGAAGGAAGATGCAAACGTGGAGATTAAAATAAAAAAAATAAAAGGAGGAAAAAAAAAATCACAAGGACTAGAAATACCAAATAAATAAATAAGGGTCAGTAGAGTAAGGGATTGTTTAATTTATAGGAATAAAAAAAATGTAACTTGAATATAAATCTTGGAGGTAGAGGCCCTAGGGACATCTTCTATGTCTTATGCAAGACAAAAAGAGTTTTAGACCTGGGTTTAGACCTTTTTTTTAATACAGTTAGAGTGAGAAACTGGGACTAGTCCCCTTTTCCCCTAACAAAATAACTTTCCATTAGAAAAGTAACAGAAAACCAGCTCAAATTTGTTAATTTGTTTTGTTTTTCCAGAAGAAAAATGTGAACAATTTCCAAGAGGCAAATCTTAACCCAATGCAGTTCCTCATCTGAGTCCCCAGCCACCCCCCCCCGACCAACTCCTTCCCCAGAAGCAGCATCCCAGGCTTACCCATTCTTGTCTCACCTGGTTTTTTGAGGTTAAAAAAGACACCCTCGAAGCCTCACAGCACTTTGCACACTTTCTCTGCCCGCCGTGAAGGTGTCTTCTCCTGCACTTGTGGCTCTTTAGCAGGTGAGTCCGGGAGCAGCTCTGAGCCTCAGCCCAAAGGTCCTTCTTGCTTGGCGTGGTGTGTTTGAGACCCGAGCCCTGGCTCGTGCTAATCTACCTTCATCTCTGGCTCCATCTCAGGGTTTGCAACAGGAGCATATTAAAATGTTTTTAGAGCCCAATTCTTCAGCATTTCCCTTTGACAGTTTATCTCAGGGGACAGATAATCTCATTTACATCTGTTACTACAAATCAAAACACCAGCAAGTTAAACGGCTCTGAAGGCTAAGATTAAAGACTTAGAATTAAAACACCCATGAAGTGCCTGTAATGCAAATAGTTGTAAATAACAGGGGGTTTCTGGGGGGATGGAAAAGCCCCACACAGATGCTGCTCCCTCTACCTTGAAAGCAAAGGCAGAACTCTCACATCAGTGCAGACAGATCATATATACGGGCGTTATGTGATGCCCATTCCTCTTCTATGGCTAGAAAAGGAGAGAAAAAGCAATGAGCTTGAGCATCCCCCTTTACCAACGCTGGGAGATGTCTTTATGCCAGCTGATGATGACTGAGCTTTTGGATGACGCAAAACCAGTACAACACAGGAATTCAGTGGGACTGGCTTGGGAAGCCAAGGGCTGGTTCCCAGGCTCTTGTCCAGGGATGTGCCCTGGCTCCACTGACCTTACTTCACCAGCATCACTCACCTGAAGTGTAACCCAGGATGGTACCAAAGCCAGCCTGTTTCTCCATACTCCCTGTGCTCAGATGGAAAAGCCTGCGTGGCCTGGCAGCAGATGGTGCAGCAAATATGGTAGAACTCCCACACGAGTTTTGCAGGATCAGGCATTGACCAAGCAGATGGGAAGTGGATCGATGAGAAATTCACTTTAGAAATTTCAAGTCGGGTATTCCCCATTCCTTGAATTTGAGCTTCAGAGTCCACCTGTACGTGTTACTTCTTTCCTAATTCCTAATGTTAGATTCGTGGTGGCATTGCCAGCACCCTGGGTGCTGCAGGGGACTGTGGTGGGGCTGGACTCTTCTACAGGTGCTGCCTCTGACTGGGCACCATTACCTGAGTACCAGCTGCCCTCTAGAGCAAAGTATTAACTGTTTTAGCTAAGTACATCCAGCAGATAGCAGCATTGTTATATATAATATACCCCAGACTATTTCTGCTGTGTTTTCAAAGTCATGCAAAAACCTTGATGCATTTGAGTCCATGACCACCCCTTCATTTCTGGACAGCAGGGACACTGGGCACCAAGCTCCAGCTCAGCTGGGCTGAGCCTGTGCTGCAGAGGTGAGCACTTGCCTGTTAAGATTAAAGAGCAGCAGTAGGTCTGTAGGTTTTAAGCTAAACTTGCTCAAACCGTATTTCACAGGGGGGGTGAACATTTCACCACGTGACAAGGCACACAAGCCATCTACCCTCAAACTGAAGTGTTAGCACAATGCTCAAGCGAATCTGTCCCAGCAGATCTGGAGTCTGGAGAGCACTAGGAGAGCTCATGGTTTTCTGGGGGAATCCAAGCATGAGGCAAAATGCTGGTGTCTTCCATGGACCACGAGTCAGGTTTGGGCATTTTGTTGCTTGTGCAAGACTGACCCTTCTCCTGAGGGTGTCTTGGGCATCAGGGCAGCTCTTCCCGGTGTTAAATCGATGAAGAAGGAGCTAACAGCCAAGACATGGAGAAAAGAGCTGCTTTTCTGTGACCTGGGACATGCTGTTTTGCTTTGAAGGGTTTGTGATATTGCAGGGCAGGGGTTTTCTCACCTGGGAGGGTTGTGCTGTTTTTATTATGAAAGGGATGGAAGTTGCACCGAGGAACATAGTCAATAAGACTCAGTTAAAACTTGCGTGCTCTGATAAATTTGATTGGTTTCAGGAAGGCACAGAGCAAGCCACCTTCAACTCACGGTAGCATTTTATGGCAGCATTCCTTTATTTCTGAAAAAGTCTTTGATGTCAACCTGCAGAAGGCTTTGGGGGCTGCCTGGATGGGTCTCAGAGCTCCTGCTTCTGTTTCAGGCTGGGATGTGGACATATCATTTAATGGCTGTGTCAGTTTCATATTTCTATTTGTATTCTTTATATTTATATTAATAATATTTGTGTTTATATTAGTTATATGTCTCATCTCATATATGTATTAGCCACCTTCTTCCCCAGAGGATGCTTTTGTGATGATTTTTTTCATCAGAGCATTTCAGGCTGATATAAGGGTCCCCATCAGCTAAACAGACTATGTATATGCACTGTATATGATCATGAACCAGGCAAGGGCCCTTGGACCATGTTTATGGGAAAGCAGATTGCTGTTGGAAGCCAAGATGGATTTAGTCCTCCAAAACCCCCCAAAATGGCTCAAAAGCAGCTGTGAGCCCTCAGGCAGCAGGGGATGGCAAGAGGAGGGGGTTGCCTGGCAGACGGTGAGGCTGATGAGGAAGCAATGCAAGAGGTTTGATAAGGAAGGAATAATAATCATAACCTTTCTGGCTGGGCCAGAGCTGAGCCTGCCTGTGTTTACACACAGGCAGAAAACTTCCTGAGCTGGAAGTGCTGCCTTTTCCGCTGGCTCGGCACCGTCCCCGCTCGGCCATCGCTGCTCTCGGCATTTCTCTCAATCTGGATGCTGTAGCGAAAGCTTTTGTCTTGCCAAAAGCAGTTGACTGTAACTTTATTGTTTCTGCTTGGCTGTAGGACATACTTTGAGCTGTGAAAAATGCACCTGATGTTTGATTAGATCTCCCACATCTGATACATTGAGTGGTGCTGATGAGATAAACAACTGCCAATAAAACAAAAAGCCAACCCCAGCTCCCCATCCTACCCCGCAGGCAAAAAGCCTCTGGGAGAGCTTCTGTGTTCTGCAGCAGCCGGAGCTCTTGGGAGAGAAAGTAATTTCATTTTCCTGCATCTGTTCTCCTTGCAGCCAGTCTTTTGGAGGTCAAATTACCCCAAACTACAACAAAACCAGCAGTGCTGGTTTCTAGCTGTGTTTGGTATCCCAAAGAACTATCCAGTGTGGCTCCGTGCAAGGCACAAACACTAGGGAGGGTCGGGCATCCCAGAGAGGAGAGGTCAGGTCAGGAAAGATACCCAGCCCCAAATCTGCTTTCAGCACAGCAAAAGCAACTCCAGCAGAACAGGCACTAAAGGTCTGCTGTGCATCCTCATTGCGGTAGGAACTGTCACTGGCTGTTGCACAGGGCAGAGTGAGGAGGTCTTTGTCTTCATCATCTTCATCCACGCACACTCACACCCTCTACCCCACTCCCTCTCAGGTCAGACCCCAGCCCTGCAGATCACTCCCTGAGACTGGAGTCTCAGTTACTCAGGAATTAGATGGGCACCTTAAAGACCAGAAAATCAAACAAACAGGGTTTGATAACACGCTGTGTGTCACTCGTCCTGCAAAAGTGTCATTGAGAGACAGGGAAAATGTGCACAGAACAAAACACAGCCTTTACTCACAGTATTTCTTCTGGGAAACAACCTCTCCATGAGGTGTTGTCCTCTTGTCACTCTACACACGCATCCCAGTGGGATAAACACACTGTTGTTCCAAGTACATAACACAGTTGATTTTTAATACTCAATGGGGGTTTTTTTGTGGTGTTTTTGCTTTTGGTTGGTTTTTTTTGTTTTTTTTTTAATTGGAATTATTTACAGTGAGGTTCAGGAGAAGCGATTCACACTAAAACCAAGCTTGAAATATTTTAAACTGGGTTTAAATGACTCTTGCACCCATGAAAACAGCCCTCGATAATGATGGATGTCACTGTCGGTCTTTTAAACACTGTACCAAAAAAACCCACCACCTTCCCCTCAGGTGTTCAGCACTGAGAAGAGGTGGCAAGAAATTCACTAGAGAGAAGGTAGATGAACTTCCAGGGCTGTTTTTGTCCTTATTTCAGATGTAGATGTAGCTCCACAGGCACACAGGGGGTAGCTGCTGGTGCCAGCAGAGATTGTGGTCTGGCCAGCGTCTGCTGAACTGCAGCCTCTTGTGGTCTTGCATCACCAGCAATGACCTTGCATGACGACAGCTTTGGCTCCCTAAAAATAAATGGCACTTGCTCAGGACTGAGCACGAACCTGCTCCTGGTCCCTGGTTCTCCTGTAGCTCGACCTTGGCAGCGCAGATCACAGCACCACTTGCCTTGGGAGCAGGATCAGTGCAGAGGGAGGTAGGAAGAGCTTACACCATTAGGATTTTGGTGTTGGCCTTTGCTTACCAAAGCAAAAATACTTCTCTTTGTTCACATAGTGGCTGCTGATACGGAAGGAGAAACACCCAGAGCAGAGCAAGGTTTCTGCCTAACCCTCATCCCTCTGGAAGCTTTTTGGCATCTTTTATTCCCAAAGTCCTACCCCCATGTGTGGGGAGGGAGGGTGGTGGGACTGCCAGCCCCAGGCGCCTGCAGAGCTGCCTGCAGCTGGATCGAGTGTTCTCCATCAAGTGCTGGTCCTGCCTCATCAGATGCTGTCTCCAGTCCCTGACCTGAAGAGACCGGGGAAGATTTTTACTCTAGCACAACTACCTGCATACTGGTAGGATTGGAAAAGAAACAAGATTGAGCTCTATTCACATTTCAACCTTCAATACCACATGGAAAGATTTACACAGGGCTTCAGCAAATTCTGCTGGAGTAGGAAATACTAAAGAAGAACCTAAAGCACAAGGAGGGGGATTAAAAGCCTGATGTTCTTAAAAGAGGAAGAAATCCTGCACTTAAACATAGAGAGGAGATAAAAACCAAGTCTCTTAACCAAAATTATCTGAAACCGGAGAGGTTTTTGTCACTGAAATCCCAATTTAACTATTTTAATCAGCCTAACACACTGCCACCAGAAATTTTGGCTGGTTGGAGTCTGGCTCAAGGCTTCAGTAGCTTCAGTCTGCCTCTGCTGGAAAACTGTTCGGGGCTAAGGGCACTTGCGTTTCTCATTATGTTCTTCTAACAACAAAAGCAGAGAACAGCTTCAAAAAAGTGCCTTGTGTGGTCAATGGGAGGAGGAGGAGGAGGAGGCAGAGAAGCAGGTCTTTGGCAGCTCCGGTGCTTAATGTGCTTTAGGCTGATTTTGAAGTTCTTCACAGAAATAATAGTAAAAAAACCCAAGGTCTCTAATTCCCTAACTGTCCAGAGAAAACTCTCGCCCTCCCTTGTCTCGCCGTTCCCCTCCTGGATGCGGTCAGGACACGTTTCTCTGCCCGGTCACATCTCGGTGTCAGCGGGGCTGTGCTGCCTGGCAGAGTGGCCATTTTTGGAGGACACTTGGCCAGTGCCATTCTCCTGGGTCCCACCGTTGAGGTTTGGCTTCTCCTGCAGCTCAGCTTGCTCTTGGGTGGGCATCATCAACATCCTATTTCCCTGGCTACCGTCTAGAATGTAATCCGGGTCTTCAGCCTAAACAGGTACATAAATGACAAAGGCAGAGTTAGAGAGGGGAAAGGGCTGACAGCAACCAGCTTTGATTGCAGCAGCTTGGCTGCCTGCGCTTCCTGGACAGGAGGTACAAACAACTGCAGGCATGGGAACCTGCTCCCGCGGAGCAGAGGGCCTGAACCAAGCCATGGCAAGATGAAGTAAGAAAAACAGACAGGAAACACAATTTTTTTTCCTCCTGGACCTGAAAAGAGAAGCTGTCAGTTTTTGTACTTTTCTCATAACCAGGTTTTGGAGCTGACCCTGCCTTGGGTTTGCAAAGTCAACCCAGGACAGACCACCTCTGCTTTCTACTTTGGCCATGTAAGAAGCACCATTGAATGAAAGCTGTGGAAATTGCCTCTTTTTCTTTCCCTATCCTTCTTTTTTTCAGATTGGAAATGGACCTGCAGCTTGAAGCAAGGTCCCAGCAGAAGTGCAGGACTGCACTCCAGCAAAGGCAAACACATGCTCTGGAGCTTCTAACTGCTATTGCTCTGGATCCTCCACCCCCCTCCTAACTGCTATTGCTCTGGATCCTCCATCCCCCTCCTAACTGCTATTGCTCTGGATCCTCCATCCCCCTCCTAACTGCTATTGCTCTGGATCTTCCACCCCCCTCCTAACTGCTATTGCTCTGGATCCTCCACCCCCCTCCTAACTGCTATTGCTCTGGATCTTCCATCCTCCTTCGGCTGCCCTGCCGTGGAAACTCCCCATGTGTCAGACTGTGGCAAGTCTGGTAGCAATGCTGGTGGTCCCAGGCTGCAGGTGGCAATAGCCAGCTGGTAGCAGATAGCCCTGCTCCTTGTTTGCCCAGCAGCATCCAGCAGGAACAACAGCTTCCTACTCACACTCTCATTTTGCTCGGCCCCTTTGGTGGCACCTTTGTCCATGACAAAGAAATGTCTCACTAGGAACTGGGTAGACACTACTGTGCATTTACATAAGCAGCTCCCAGACACACGTTTACATCACCCTTTGCTTGCTACCAGCATCGAGGAGATGGTACCCAGAGGTAGTGGGCTCCAGAGCCCAAGCTGCGATGTCCCTGCCTGTGCCACCTGCTCTTCCCATCTGCGTGGTTTGAGAGCATCCTCTCTGGCAATGAAATAACCACTTGGCTTCCCAGGACACAACCATTCGTGTGACCACAAGAAGCAATGGGGGAAGAGCCATCCTCACTTTACAGAGGGAAAGCCACTGGTAGGGAGGAGTCCTCAGCTGTCAGTCTGCCTGGAAAGGGGAATATGGAAATAGGAATTTTCTTTCTCTTTCTTTCTTGATATGTTTTATTACCATTGCTTGTTAGGTGGGGGGAGGTAATAGCCTTTATTACAGCAGTGGTACAAGACAGACACGTAACTCAAACACAACGAATGGCAAGTTAAAGTGTGTCACTTTTAATGACAAATTCATAAGGTTTCAGTGTCTCTGGAGGGGGTCTTGCTGGATGAGTTCTTACTGCTGAGCAAAAATAAGTGTTAGACCTAGAAATACGAGCAAGAAAGGGTGTTTTTCCCATGGGAGTAATCAGTTAAGAGTTAATTTCAGACAGCAAGAGAAGTTTCCCTTCACCCTGTATGGTCTGGACTCCCTGCTCCTGCCCAGGCTGACCCAGCCCCACATCACAACACCCCGTGTGCTGGCTGAGCTGTCCTGTCAACCTGGGGACAGACATGGGCTGGGGGGCCCAAGCCACATGGTGTGGAGCAGCCCCCTCCTTGCCCACCCGGGCACCCCCTGGGCACTGCCAGGCTCCTCTCTAGGGGCTGTTCTGCCATCGGTAAGCACTAACCAGCCTCTGTCCCGCAGGGCTCCAGCTCCGCCGCTTCATCAGGTAATATCCAGCCAAGCCCAGGAACGCCAGCATGAGTCCAGATGTGACCAAGGCGATAAGGGTCTTCTGAGAAAAGTCCTGGTGGTTCCTCACGTTCCCCCGTTTAAGGGATTTGATTCCAAACTGGAAAAAACACCAAAGAGAGCCAGGAGTCTGACAAACAGGAAACATATGCATCTGCTGAACAGGCACCAGCCTTAGAACAATGCTGCTCTTCACCTCCTTGGTAAACTCATGTAAACAAACCGCTCTCTGCTACCCAAGCTCCTGAGCTTTGCACTTGCCCTGTGAGCAATCCCATCCTCATGGGCTCATTTCCATCCCAGAGTCTTCTGTGGCACAGGGAAATTTCCTCCCTTGTGCTCAGGCGCTGAGATTTAGAGGGAGCACCTGCACGGCTGAAGTCTCCTCCTGCTCTGCGGCGGCCGCTCTCTTGGCTGCCATTGCTACAGGCACTTGGAGAGCGGCCTCGCTGCAGTGTGGAGAGGAGGAATTCATCACGTCAGCGCGGCACTTTGAAGAAGCAAAGCGGCAATTGCATCCAAGGAGTTATTGCTGGGATCTAGCCCTTTCTTAAGAAAATACTATGGAATTCTACAGTAATTAGTTCAACATTTCTGCCTTCGGTGGTTGTACTGGTGTTCTGATGGTGCACCACTGCACATCTGGTGGTTGGCTTCAACCATCTCATGTGCCAGTGCTCAACAAATGCCTCTGAGTTGGAGGCAGGTTCAGGTCTCAGACATCTGCCCCAGCCTTAACTGACCAGCTGAAAAAAGTCCCCTTTCTCCAGCCACTCAGGCCACACATTTTTTCCAGTTGAATTTGTTTAAGAAATTTACCTTTTCCCACTGAGACTCCCGGAGCATGTCTGTAGCAGGATCTGCAAGGTTCAAAACAGGAGAGGCACGTTACGTAGAGGATCACACTGCAGCTCATGTCAGCATCAAAGAGCCTGACCACTGCTGAGCACGGAGGAGCTGTGAGCACGTTTGCTGCTCTGGAGGCAACGCCATGGCTCTGGGGATCTCGCAAGACACCAGAAGACAGAGCAGTAGTTGCAGTGAGAAGTCTCCTCCCAGGCTGTAGCTGAGGATTTGTGTCCCATGGCCTCTCCCCACAAAGAATCCAGGTTTTCCCACTGCCCACATCAAGCTCATTACCCAGCGGTCTCAATGACAGTCAACGGAATGGGCTCCACTGACCTCTCTCACCGACGAGGATGAGGAGCAGACAGTCACGGTCCACCTCGGATTTAGCGAGTTTAATCTGGCAGGGGGAGGGGACAGGGTGGGCGCTCTCCTCACATATCGCACTCCATAATTCCGATCCTTTCATCTCTAAAAAATGTTTCTGCAAAATTTGAGAGCAAACAGCTGTTAAGCCAACCAAACCAACTACTTCTCCATCTCAGCGACGCCGGTGATACAACCGGTAGCGTTGGGCATTCACCCTTCGAGCTTTGGTGGCTCACTGGTGCTGTGTGAAGCTGAGCAGAAGGAAGAAGTGACAGCACTGGGCAGGGTGTCAGCCCTTCCCCTCCCTCTTCACCACTGCGTGGGCACCAGTGCCAACACCTAGAGGATGGAGATGCTGATTTCTTGTTTCTTCGCTTAATGCGAATAAATTAAATGAAGCCTTTATTAGCGACGCTTGCAAATGGCATTTAAACAAAGCTAAATTTAGGGTCTGGATTGCACGGCAAGTGCCTCTGATTTTTGGACTGACACAGCCGTCTGAAGAGCTCTATTGTTTCAGAGTCCCAGGCAGGAGCTTGGGAAAAGAGGGAAATAACAAAGAATCGTTGAGCCTTCCTGTTTAGGAAATGTCTTCGATGTTTTTGCTAGGTTGCTGATCAAAGGCTAGGCTAAAAAAATACAAATTTCTCACATTTTAGAGCTGAACTGACTCTTGGGTGGAAGAGGAAGAGTGAGGAGCTGCAGCCTTTCCCGTCTGTGGGCCAGTTTCTGTATCAGACAGGATAGGCTTTCTCCTTGGGTCTATTTTCAGCCACAGTCAGGCTTGGAGACAGAGCCCACAGTTGCTGAAAGACATTATCAGCTTCCCTAACATCCTCCCAGCTGGGGACATCATCCGAGCCGTGCCCACTCCCCTGAGACAGAGATCAGCTCTGTCTGAATGCCCCGTCCTGCTCCTGCTCTCCACTCACTCCCCAGGAGGTTCCCACCAATGTGGGGCTGCGAGAGAGGAGCAACCCCTCTTGTCTTGCAGAGCTGTGCAGAGCCAGGCCGCTCAGTGCCTTCCTCTCCTTGCCTTAGCATTTCCTCAGCATAGTGCTCGGATCGCCACATCCTCAGCGTACAAAACTGCAGAAACTTATCCACGGGAGAATAACAAACAAATCATTTTCAGCTGTTTCTATAGAGCTTGGCTTGGGGTGAGAAAGGCCAAGATGGAACAAGAGACCCAAGTGTGTATTTTCCTTTCTCTGCTGTGGAAAGAACTCATCGGAGTGTCAGAATTTCCCTTTGCAATTAGCAGCACTGGGTGCCAGCTTATTGCTCATTTGCTTTGGGAAAGGCCAGCAGGAAAGCGGGACACGGTGCGGTCCCTCCTATCTGCTCTCCTCGCAGACACTCTTATCGGGTTCCCAGGTTCAGCAGCTGCTGAGCCTGACCTGGTTTTTCCCACTCGGCGATTGCTGAGGTGAAGGCAGGGGAGAGGTCTGCTGTGGGGTGAGAGCTCCCAGATAAAACACGGTTGGAAGTGGTGCTGCTTGACTTGTTTCACCTGCTCAAGAGTTGTGCAACTAGATACGTCTCTATAGGATATTCTGCGTGCTATAAATGCATCTGTTTGTGTTTGTGCAGGTATGTAACCCATGCACAATGTGTCTAAGCCCTGCGCCCAGGAGGTGCTGTTCCCGCTAGATGGCATCTGTGATCAGAATCACACCCTCCCGGAGGAGTTCCCCTGGGAATTCTTGCTCAAGTGCAGCCCCTGCAAACAGGAGCGAGTCTAAACGCCATTGAATCACCAATTTGCAAGGACAAATTCACTCATCCTAAGCGGTGGCAGGATGGCTGACCAGCAGAAATACAGATAATCATGGTCATTTTATACCCAGGGCATTGCCAAGTCTGTTGTCCCACAGATGCAGCTCCGTCTGCCCTCTGGTGCAGGTTGTACCTCCAGAGTGAAAGGTTTCTTGCCTCTCACCCACAACAGTGTCTCAGCCAGACCCTCTTCTGCTGTTATAGGTCACATTTTTGGTGCACAAGGCCAAGGGCAGTTACAGAGAGCTTAGGATTCCCTTAGGAGTCAGTGCAGAAGGGGACACTGATCAGCCACCCGTGCTCCTGCAGATGCCCAAATTTCTTTCCTAGGGCAGCTGGCAAGACAAAAAAAGGCACTCGAGCTCCCAACAGGGCAGAGGAAGAACAACAACAAAGGCAATTTCCTGTTAAACATGGTGGGAGATACTTTAGGAGCTAAACTGAGCCCAGATCTTAATCATGAAAAAGGCAGTTTTATGCAACCAGGAGGTTGCATTTCCCCTGGGAGTGCTGTGACCATCCCTTTGGGATCTTCCTGGGACTGCTGCGATGATCCTCGCCTCCAACAGTTTGTCACAGCTCAGATATTCTGCCCTAAAGATAATGGTGTGAGCTCCCCACCCCAAACTGACCCCCCCCCAGGTATTGTGGGTGACCCCATCACCGCAAGCCTGAGGAACCTGCCCTAGGCTGTTTGCTTGCAGCCCCCTCCTCCTGCATGTCCCCCCCCCTTGGACACACATGGCCACCCCAGGCTGCAACTCACACAACTGTTGGACTCGTTGAGCTGCAAGCAGATGGCTCCAGTGTCACTCACTTCTTTGACATTGTGGCACGTGATGGGCTGGAAGGGAAGACACACAGTGGTGGTATCAGTGAACTGTCGGGGGGTTGGGAGATAAATTCAGCCTCTTCATGGTCCCACAGCCCATGGTGCCCAGTCACATCCTCACCTTTGGGCTGTCCCTGGCCGTGTGCAGTGGCGTGGTGGCAGCTGAGATGGGAAGATGGCCCAAGGTGGCAGAAGAGCTCATCAGAGCCTCCGTGGACCCCGGGGTTTTCGTCATCGTGCTGGGTTGTGTCTCTGGGGTCTTGGTGGTGGAGACTTCTTGGCTCACGTGGTCTGGGTCCGAGGAGGTGCTCAGTGGTTGTGTGGGGACTCTGCTGGGCTGTGGGCTCGTCCCCTTGTTGCTGGTCCCCAGGGAGGGGGGGCTGGATGTCAGGGACCCAGTTGCAGCTTCAGTTTCAAAGAAATGCAATGAAAAAGATACATGAGAAAGCTTAAGTCCTCTAAAATCAGTGCGTGGCATTGCAGTGACTGAAGTACAATATTGATTTGTCATAGCCAGAGGTACCAGAACGTGTTACTGGCTGTGTAAGAAATGCCCATTAGACTTGCTTCACTTACCTAATTGTTACATGCGCTTCATAATCTGTTTACAAAGGGCTAATTTCCTGGGCATCCGCAGCACGGATGCCATTGCCCAACCTCCCTGCATCGCCCGCCTCTCCCCCTTGACCCAGAGTCTTCAAAAAGATGTACTGATTTCAAACAGCGCAAGAGAAAGGCACTGTACATCTGTGAAAGGCTCTGTATATCTCTGCAAGCGGCCCTGCTTCAAAGCCCTTCAGAGGCTTGGCCTCTTAGCAGACAGGCTGGCAGACCTCTGATGGGTGCCATTTCCTGAGCAAAGAGCAGATATGTCCAGATAAAAGCTTAATGAGCATTTTGTCCTATCATCTCTTGGCTGGTCTGAAAAGGATGTGTCTAAGCTGCCAGTCCTGAAGACAGCAGCATTAGGTTGCCCTGGGTGGGACTTTTTGAACAGGATTAAAGCTTTTGACCATTCCATCAGGCTCCTTTTCGAGAGCACAACCCATGCACCAGCTGTGCTGTTCCTTAGGGCAAGCCTGTGCACTTGATACATCTGTTTATTAATGCAAATCCTACCAGGAATCCCAGGGGAGCGATTACCAGACATCCCTGGCGTTGGCTCAGCACTGCTGGGGGGTCCGGAGGCTTCAGGGGCTCCAGGGGCTGCCACACTGCTTTTTGTCTCCGTGGCTGCCGGCGTGGGGGTGGCTGTTGGGCTCCCTGAAGCATTACCTGGGGGCAGAGGAAGGCGTTAGGGGCTGACCTCCCCCCATCCCAGCCCCTCAACCCTGCCTGCCCCTGAGGGTCCCCACGGGCAGGGCAGGGCAGGGTTAGCTGCAGATTCACTTTCTTCTTGCTCCAAAATGTCAGGCTGCCTTAGAGCTCATGGGGGAGCAGCTCAGAGACTAAACATTTCATCTGGACGAGTACCAGACTTCGGTGCAGCCCTTGCAGAGGCTGTGGGAATCTTTGGGTGGTGGTAGAGAAGGAAAGGCTCCTTTCTGCCCTCATCTGCCCAATCCTCGGGCTTAGTGAGGGATGCACAAGGCTCTGCACAAAGCTGGATTTCGTAGTAGTTTGGGTTTATAATCCTTGGAGGAAAGACTCAGGCCTTGGAAGCGATCACTCGTGTGCCTCAGGAAAAATAAGTTGGATTTGCAGTTGCAGGCACAATCTCAAAGTAAATAGAAACATTCCCATTGGCTTGGGATCAGCTCTGACTCATGAGCAAAAACATCTTTGGAGGTAAAACAGAATGTTTGGAGAACAGTTTGCTGTTCTAACTTAAAGTTTATATATTGCTTCCTGGTATGTTACAAAGATGACACTTGGAGCTTTCCCTTCTGAAATGAACGATATGAGTCAGTTAAGATGATTTGCTTCCCATTTTTTTAACCTTCTCTAGTTTTAACATCTATTTCCACTTTTAACAAACAGCTTCAGTCTCCCCTCCAGGGCTGTTGCTGTTTAAGATTCTTATCAGAATCAGAAAGAGAAAATCATACAAAATACATTGTTTCATTTATATTTCTGCCCAGGAGAGCCTGAGTGCCAACAAAAGTTACTTCATCCTTTCAAACGACTCATCGAGATGGATCAGCACTGACAGGTCCTGATCAGCCGCCCAGCGCCGGCATCAGGGCAGCACCCCCTGCCAGTCCAATGCACATTCACCAAGTGCTGCAGTATCCAGCACCTCAGTATTGTCCTGGCAGGGGTTTTTCTCCATTGGGATGTCAGTGCTTTGCTGGATCATGTCCAGAGAATCTGGATGGTTTATGAAAAGCAAAGACTGAGATCACTGAAGTTTATTTTGGCAATGGGTGGCAGCAGGCAGAGCTGCTCGGCTGTTCCTGCAGCCGGTGGGTGGTTGTACTGGAGGGTTCTGAGTGGGGAGAACACCCCAGCATGCTCCCATGGGTTTGCTTGCACTCGTGGATCCCATCCCATCCCAATCCCAATCCCATCCCATCCCATCCTGTCCTATCCTGGCCAGGCTGCAGCTGCTCTGGGTGCGAGAGCACCGGGGGAGGTGGGGGCCCTGCTGAGAGCTCAGCGCAGGTGTCTGGATCTGGGATTTCAGTTCTGGCAAAGCTTTTATTTAAGGGAGGTGTTTCTTCTCTCCGAGACAATTCAGTTCCAACTGGTTAAAGCACCAAGTTTTTCTGAAGAATTTGAACAAATCAAAAGCAGGAGCCATGACTGCATGCCCAGAGTAATGAGTAACACAAAGTTAAAGCCACGCTTTGCACACAGCGTTGTGTTTGCATGCACAAGAGCAGGAAACTTTACATCACTAGAACAATGCAGCACCTGGACTTGACCTCCCCAAGTGCCACAGCCACCCAAGCACCTTTGAACTATTCCAGATGTTTGTAAAGCACCAGAGGTATTTCTAATCAAAGTCCTTTCACCACTGAATATCGTAAGTTGAAGCCTGGATTATTGCTCAGTGTAATTTGTGAGAAGACCCATCACATAGTATTTCTTCCTTTTATTGCAGCATATGCAGGCACTTTTATAGAAAACATAGCTAAAGTTTTTTTAAACTTTAGGACTCATGAGATAAAGAATGGTCCAGATGTGGGCTGGATAATCCACATGGTGCTCAGCTCAAGTGGGTCATTTATTGCACTATGTGTTTTTACTAACTTTGCTAAAACTTGTCAATTCATTTTTATTAAGGGCTTGAGAGTTTAAGCAAAACCATTTATTAACTTCAACAAAATCTTTTCCTGGCAGTGCCAGCACATTCAGGAGTGAAAGGGGGCAGGTATCCGAAAGAAAAGTGCACTTTGCTGTACCCATTGTCGTCGCCCGCCTGGCTTTAATAGTGCCTCTGATTTTTAAAGCTGTTTTAATAATGGGGCTTAGAAAGTTGTCTTGGCTTAAATCACATTCAAAAAGCAACAATACAAATGTTAAAGTAGTTGACTTGGTCCAACACTCACCCCTGAGCACTAAACCAGGACCATAGAAGGCAAAACTCTGTAGTGGGAAAGGCTCAGGAAACAGAAGAGAAATTCCCATTGTCTGAGAGCTACTCTGCACCCGCAGCGAGTTAAACACGAGGGCTTCTCCCCTGCACATCCATCCCTGCAAAGCAGCCCCCAGGGGACTCCCAGACAGGAATCCCACCTCCTTTGGCGACACTGGATGAAACCTGAATCTCCTGGTGAACCTTTCACCGGCTGGGTGCCTACTTCAGTGCTCTGACACAGAAACCCTGCGCCGGGAGAGTTTCCCGAACCCTTCCGTGTGTTTAACAAAGTCTTTTCCCAAGATCAGCCCATGCAGCAGAAGGGCTGGGGCTGAGCTATGGCAAAGCACTGCCCGTGACCTGGCACCACGGCACCCCCGGTACCAGCGCCTGGAGAAGAGGAGGGTGAGGAACTGGAGGACACGGAGCTCGGAAGCTGCATCCAGCCCAAGCTTCCCACAGCAGCTCCAGCTGCATTACTCATCCCTTCCCAGTTTTACTGCTCTCAGCCATGTGGCAGGAATTCAAGCGGGTGGAGCCCTCTTCCCTCTGGAAATATCTGATAAAAATCCCTTCCCTCCCCCTTTTCCTTATCCCAGGCAGGATATGGGTGTGGGGCCTCAGTCACACAGGGCAGGGGGCTGTGGGGAGCCCCTCGAGCCCCTGCACTGAACCCCAGCTCCTGGACCAAAGTTTGCCATGAACTTGGGGCCTCCTCAGCAGCTGGGAGCTCCTGGGGAGCCCAGCAGCGTCCTGGGAACTGAGGTTGCTCCTGGCTCGAGCAGTTATGATGTGCAGCCCTCTGAAGGACATTAAACTCAAGTGGCTGTGAGTTTTAAAGGTCCTTTTGTTCTCCCTGATTTTTAGAACGTTTCTAGGTTGTGCAAAAGGAATGAAGGAAAGAAAGAACGCTTTAAAACGACAAGAAAAGTAATTATTTTAACAGATCAAGTTTGGCAGAGGTGAATAAAAGAAAAAAAGAAAGATAAAATAATAAAAAAAGAGAAAGTGTATTAGGAACAAACAGACTACCTGCTGTCTTTCCCACGTACGTGCTGAGACAAGCACAGGGCAGCTCTCCACGTGCTTTGTCAATACCCAGTTTTGCCACCAAAAGCCTCTTGCAGCATCGTGCTGCGGCACAGGCAGAGAGGTCTTGAGTGGCCTGGGAGCATCAACTGCTCTGCTGACCAGGGATGGGCATGAACCTCCCCTACCCCCTTTGCCACTCAGAAGTTCCCCAAAGGATCAGGGAAAGCCCAAAGTGAACGTTTCTTGTGTGATTCACTCTCTGGATGAGGCTGCTCAAGGGTCTAGGGTCCAGCTGCAGTTCACAGCTCCTTGGTACCCAGCCTCCATCCTTCCCTCACGTGGCATTTGCAGACTTGCACCCAGCCCAGCGTGCTATGGGGTTGGGTTTTTCTCCCTGTGAAACACGTGGCTTTAGCTGAAGGTGACCTGGGGGCAGGCAGTCGGTCATCCCACCCTTGGCAGCTCTTCCAGGAGCCAACCTGAGCAAAAAAACTCAGAACTGGGATTTCCATCAGGATCTGCACAATTGAAACCTTCATTTAATTCATTCGGACTCCCTGGAGAGGTGAGGAGAGTGCCAAGCCCCGGGGTGAGCTCCCTGGTCCTCCTCTACTCTGCACAGCAGCTACAGTGAACAGAAATAAACCCCTTCCACTTTCCAGCGAGCGCTACTAAAGCTCTGTAATATCCTGCAGAAACGTGGAGTGCTGGCAGAAGGAATGACAATTTGCAGCATTAAACCCCCTGCGCCTGGTAGCTTTGCCTTTACAAAGGCAAAGCTTTTTATCACTTTTTGTATTACTTTCGTATCACTTTTGCTTTGTACTACAAGGAGCTCGGGTTTTGCATTTCAGGTAAACACTGTTGTCTTACAACCTCCCTCGCCGCTCGCTTCAGCCCACCCAGACAATCCTGAATTTCATTTCTCTCAAATAAAATCGTGTGTTTTTTCCCTTCCTGCAAAATTACCATAGACTGGAGGGTCAGGCACAGCGGCTCGGGTGAGCAACGTACCTTGGCAGCAAAGGGAACTTCAAAGGAGCACCGTGAAACAGAACAACAAAATACAGCAAATTCTTTCAATAGATCTGGATGCTCACGTTCGTGTGAGTGAGGAAAAATTACACTTGAGAAGACACCCCCAGGTTCCTGGCTCCTGTCCCAGCACACTGTGTGGCACACGGAGCGCTGCTTCACTTTTTATCACTTTATGGTTGTTGGTTTTGGGACAAAACCGATGATATTTCCCTAAAATATAACCCTTTAAAAAGTACTACCTAGAGAAAATCTCTGTATTATTATTCGCTTTTTCATATGATGAATATTTGAAGAGCTGGAATAGGAGATTTTAATATTTATGGAGATTCATTTGATTTTCAGCAAATGTTTAGCTCCTACCACAAAACAAGTCAGGCCAATTTACACCGGTGCAGCCTGAGAAACGGCTTGAACTGTGGCTGCACTCCCCAGCTTTGCGTGCTGCTCTCGCATCCGCTGGCTCATCTGTAATGTTATAGGGAGCAATTCTATCCCAGTTCCTCTCCTGTTCAACCCAGCAGCACTTTCCATCTGCAGCACAGCGCTGTGACTGTGGTGGCCGGGTCGCCTGATGCGGTGCTGGCTGTGAAGTGTCACTGCAGTGTGGAAACTGCCATCTCCCCTAAACACTCAGTAAATTCCATCCCCCCAAGCTGCTCTCAGAAGTTATAACGAAGTTGCCCCATGCACCAGTCCCACTGTGGTTTCTCAGGGCTTGTAACCCCGGTATGCGCTGCAGTCAATACTCACCAGCCAGCTCCACTACACAGAACACAATCCAGCAAAGCTGCCTCCACTTCATTCTTTTTAAACTTCCCCAGAACAGCATTCCTGCTCCTGGCTCCTGCTACGGCTGGAGCTGGCTGTGACAGCTCTTGGGTTTTCAGTCCTGCAGCAGCTCTGAGCTCATGCAGCTTGGTTTTAGTTCAAGCCTTTGAGATCACTCGGTTGTGGGGTGGGTTTCTCTTCAGGGGTTGTGCTTATGGTTCAAGACTGTGAGGTGGAGTTTCTCTGATTTGATTTCACAGTTTTATATGGTTCATGGCAACCTCACTATCACTTAGGTAATTTTCTCCTCCCCACTTTCCTGCCAGCCCTTCAAAACAAACAAAAGCGGAACCTTCTCCCCAGCAAAGGAGCCCAAAGCCTTTGCTGGGCTTAACTCTTTCCTGAGAGCCTCTTGCCTTCCCCTTGAAGTGGAGGCAGGGATGCTGCCTGCTCCAGCTGGAAGGAAGGAGCGCGGTGGAGCCTGCTGCTAAACTTCCCTTGAAGCAAAGTAAACACAAGCTGATGAGAGCACAGGAGTGGAGAAACCCCAAGTCCAGTCACGGCTGGCGAGCCCCATGCACAGTCCCAGGGCTGTGCTGTGGCCAGTGCCGTGGAAAGGGGAACTCTGAAAACTGGCTTCAGAATTGGAAATTTTCTCAGCAAATTAAGCAAGGAGCTCAAGGATGTGAAATCATCACTGACCTGAAGAGAAGTAACTCCATTAGCTTCACTAAATTGACTTTGGTCAAACAGAGAGCATGAATGAAATGGTTTAGTGAAAGTCTAGGGGACAGAAAAACCCACAGGCAAAAACTTCTGCGTAAAAGCTGCAGCAGAAGAGGGACTCGAGACTAATAAATAACTACCTGGAGCTCATTTCCATTAATAACGCATTATAGAAACATTAAAAACAGCATAGAAATACTGACTTCAGTTTTATTACCAGGCTGAACTTTCCCAAGTGGAAATAGTTGGTCCTGACTCTGGTTCTCCAGCGGCTGCACCACAGGCACACGTGGGACCAGCTCCGGAACTGGCAGGATGAGGGATGCTCTGCAGCAGGCAGCAAACGGGGCTGAGTCAATGAATCCTAACATGGCTTTAAAGAAACATGAGTATTTCCAAGAGTTACGGTTGGTTTTTAAAAATAACTATTTTTTTAAATTATTTTTTTAACTTAAAAATACTTTGGTGTTTCCATTTCTTGATTTTTATGTCTGAGGACACCAAAGGCAACAGAAATGTCTTAGTAATAATTTTGGCCTTTGAGGATAAATAAGAAAAAAACAAAAAAAGATATGAACACTTTGGAAACTAACTTCCAGTTCAGTTTGAATTCCTCCTTCTCGTTTAAAGCTGAATGATGCAGTCTCTAAAGGAGTCATTGCTAATAGGAAATCAGAAATGAGGTGGCCAGGAAAAAAGCTATGGAATAAGGAGCATCTTTTTATGGGTGCCTCCATTACACTTCTATAGTTGTATGGCTACAGCCAGCAAAAGGATTAAAAGTAATAATAATAATAATAAAAAATAACAGGGTAGAATTACGTACAAAGAAATCTTATAAAAAAACCACAAACAAACAAACAATCATTGGCATTTAAAACCCATATAAACCCAAATAGCATTGCATGTGTACACATTTATTGTTACCATGAAATCCCAGTGCCTTTTGTTTTAAGCATAGGACAGGGATTGGACAAGATGATGTTTAAAGGTCCCTTCCAACCCAAACCTTTCCGTGATTCCATGACAGGAAAACGTCTCTTGGAAGGAAACATCTGCAGCTAAGAAATGTGCTCTGACATCTATATAAAGATTTCTATTATGTTCAGTAATCTACTGCTGAATGGCAGAGCTATACAGCTCTAACACAGACCAGCATATCCCAGTAAAATATGGTCTAAATCATGGTATAAAACCTGAGTGGACAGAACTCAGCTGCCTCCAACAGCTCCCACCAGGCATTTTCTCTTTATTCCTCTCTCTCACACACACACATTGGGAAACGTGTGACTCAGGGTTGCAGGCAGAGCAGTTTAGAAAATATATTCAAAACCTGAAATAAGTAGAGGGAAAGGTCCTGTTTAAGTAACAGATTTTCTTTCTTTCTCTCTCTCTTTCTTACTGAAGTGAGAATTTGGGTTGAATAACAGAACTAAAAAAAAGTTGAAATTTCAAAGTATCAGCCACTGGGAAGCCATAAGACCATCCATTGAGGACCAGCATCCTGAAAGGCACCATGAAAAGCTGCTGAGCTGCCTCTGGCAGGGCAGGGCTCGGCGCCACTCTTGTACAATGAAAGCAAAAATCTTAGAAACACTTACAAATTTTGTTCTGGTACTAAATATGCATGAACCATAGGAAAAGAATAAACCAAACCAGCTTGTGCTGAGCCCCTTGTTTGCACAGGAGTTGCAGAGGGGCTCTGGACCATGGTGCAACCCCAGGGTGGGTCCCCAGCAGTGGCTGGTCCTTCTGTGCCCCCCAGCCTTGGTTTCCTGCCATTCTCCTCCAGCACTGCTCTGGGCTCCTGAATGAAAGAAACCAACAGAATCATCCGGGTTTGGCTGCCGGTTTTGTTTCACCTTTCAAAAACAGACTAAAAATAGAGACCTGGACTAAAAATAGACGATGGCTGGGTCTGACAGACGGCAAGCACGGGAAGCTCCTGGGTTTGGTTTCCAGTAGAAGTCAGGCTGCATATAAATGGCATTCCCTGTGTCAGAGTGGCAGGGTTTCATTAATGCTTATGCTCACTGGGTGCACTGAGTATGTCAGACCGTGCCTTAGAACTCATTTTCAGGCAGTGCCTCAGCTAAGCTCGGCACGACAGCTAAATCTGACATATCCTCAAATGAAGAACCAAAACAAAACACCCAACTGAGTTACTTACTAAGATCATTCCTTAACTGAAAGCACTGTTTTCAGAGGATTTTCGAAGAGAGACCTGGAGATGCTTGAACCCATCCAACCACTCTGCTTTTTGACCCTCAGCCGTTGCTCCCACACAGGCATCACTTTGCTCCCCGTCGGGGACCCGTGGCAGAAGGTGGTGGTGGGACCCTGTCTGCCTCCAGCACAGCACCAGACCTCCAGCAAGGCTGACCCAGCCTAACCAGGAGCAGGTCAGGCTTTGTTGTCTGATGCCCATTCGTAGTTTCAGAGACGTTGTGAAGTGGGCAAGCTCTTCAGCTGGGGGGAGGTGTGTCTGTACAGCTCCAAGCATATTTCAGATATTCAGGATATCCAGCTGTAACCAGGCTCTTCAGTTATTTCCGCTTGTTTATTCAGTGAGCGGAAGATAACACCTTTTTTCATTCATAGGACTCTCCATTTCAACCTCTGTTTAAAGTGACTTGAGCACATGGCAAACTGTAGAATTATTTCCTCCTTTCAGACCCCTAACAAATTTTTATAGTTAAATATTTAAAGGCCAAAATAAGAAACATGCACTTGAATTATCTCGAAGCAGAGTGCATCAGCTGTGTAACATTAACAACGGCTGAGCCAACTTCAACTAAACATTTACAGGGATCAAGTGTCCAAGTTTCAAACAGCACGGTGATGAAGGCTTGTTCACATAGGCTGGGAATTTGCCCAAGTGTTTAAGGGTGATTTAATTTAATTGTGAATGATGCAATAGACATATGGCTAGGAAGTTATATGCCAGGAAGCATGTTTTCTATAAGTATTTTAGCAGGCAGATGGCATACAATAGTTTTGGAGTAGTCATTTCCTCACCTCTTAAAAGCTGCTATTTTGGACAGATGAAATAATTCCCACCATCCTCCCAGGACACCAGCACTGCTGGCCCAGAGGATATGCAACATAAGAGGGCTGTTTCTGTACAAAATCTCATCAAATACATCAAACCTTACACTCACCTATCCATTGCCATTCAAGACTTTCAAAGCAATTTAATAACTTTCCCACTTAAATCGAAAGCGAGTGAGCGTTGAATACTTCCCAGCACTCCCACCGCACGGCTGCGAGCAGAAGCACGTGGAGAGAGGCCACGCCACAACTAAACCCCCAAACCCGAATGTTTTGCATCTCAACCCTCAGCCTTAGCAACCAAACCACACCACTTCCCAGAGAGACCAACACTTTCTGGAAATTACAGCCCCTCTCCTGCGTGCGCTGCGCTCAAGCCTCCAAAGAACGGCTGCGGGAGGTCCAGCTTTCGGGAGCGGTACGAGCATCCCTGTGCCTGGATGGGGCAAGGGAGCTCGAGCAGAGTATGAAGCTGCAAATAAAAGGGTAGCTGAGTGAAGCTTGGGTTATTTCTCTTAGTAAAGCTTCTAAGATGCTGTTGGGATGACGTCTCCCTTGTGTTAACAGGGACCAAATGCCTGCCCTGTGGGTGTTCCTGCGATGGCAGGGGGGTTGGACTCGATGATCTCCAGATGTCCCTTCCAACCCCTGCCATTCTATGATCCTATGAAATCCTGACCAGGGCTGAGCAAAGGGAACTCCTGGACACAAACTCTCTGTTTCCAGCAGGCAGATCATGAGGAACGAAGTGATTGCAATTCATCTAAGAAAGGGCAAAGAGCTCGATCTTCCCTAATATTATCATCCTCATGGCAATTTCCTTAACAACTTGCCATCTATTTGTTTTATTGTGTTTGGGTTTGCACGTTATTGTATTTATATTGTAACTCTTGGGGCAGGAAATGCTTCCTTCAGTAATGTTTGAGAAACTACACCCTGAGACCCCTAGCAAGGCATCCTTTGGGTAAAGGCTGATCTGGAGAGATTGCTGCCTCTACTTGTACATCAGAGCTACATCTGCTTCTCTCCCACCTCTGGAGAGACCTCCCTGTGTGTGCCATGGGTGCACTGCCCTCCATCACAGGAGGATGCTGGACCAGACCTCTCTTGTCCCTTCACCTCACTTTTACCTACAACTGGAAATGAAGATTCCCTCCCTCCTTTGTAATCTCAAAGGAAAAACTCCTGCTTCAGCAAAGAGTGTGCAGCTCGTCTGGGCTCTTAAATTTACCTCTGAACTGCGTACACGGAGCCTTTAATAACCATCATTTGTGAAAGAACGCTGCCTTTCTACACCACTATTTATCTAGGTGTTTGCATTCTTTATCTAAGTCTTATTTAAATACAGTTCTCAGAATTAGAGACCAAACACATATATCTTTTTTAACTTGGGCAAAGTCTTGCCTCTTCGTAATCTCTGCAACTGCACTTAATGGGTGCCTTGCTATTTATTACCCCCTTGCACAGCCACTGCTTATTCATTTACACTCAGAGCCATTCCTCAGGGAGACACAGCTGAAAAAAACCACAACAAACCAACCCCAAGAATATCAGACTTCTCATCTGTAGATCATACATCTTATTTTAAAAAGCTTTTTGGAAAAAAAAAAAAAGAAAAAAGGAAAAAAAAAAAAGAAAAATAAAAGTATGGTTGGTGCAGCTATAACATCCTGCTAATAAAAGTAGTATATTAAAACAAATTGCTTAGGATGATTATTCCACTAAAATCAATATCTTCCAATAATATAGCAAATATGAAGCAGACACACTGTGTTCAGGCAGACCATATGGTGGATAGATCGCTGCACAGTTTTATGCCTTAAACTTTTACTTCAAGATTGTTGGTTCAAATCTAATCAAGGCTGTGCTCATTTGCTACCTTCTGTCTGTTCAGCACTTCGTAGGATATTACGAGGTCTTTAATCGAGTTTTAAGGGGCAGGCTACAATGTAAATCAAGTCACTTAAGCATTTTTTCCATGAAACTGTTCCCCAGTTGCATATTTTCCACAGCAATACCGGAGATTGAATGAGTCAGAAGGAATTGCCTTAAAAAACAAGGCGAGAATCAGCAAAGCCAGAAGCCTACAAAAAGTAGTAGCTTTGCTAAGTTGCAAGAACAGAGGCGGACATGTGAAGAAAGAAACTCTTGGCAGAGGATGGGTAAGGAGCCAGAAGATGCTCGGCTGGAGCTGCTGGTGTGACCTGGAAACAGTTTGCAGCACACTGAACGCCACCGGCAGAAAACCAACCGCCCCAGCACCCGTGCGGAATAAAAACCTTTGTGTTTTTGAAAGTAATTCCTCCTGGTTTTAGTGATGGAAAGAATGGGATCCATGGAGATGATATCTCACCTCTGACTGGACAGTGGCAGAGAGCTCTGCAGCGCCAGCGCATCCCACCTGCCCTTGTTTTTCCTGGCAATACCCACTTTTATTTGTGCATACAAAGGATGACAAGTAGCTGCAGCGACAGAAGAAAACGAACAGGAGAGGACAGAGAGGAACTAGTCATATTTCTGCTGCCATCCATCACTACCTTTGCACTGTACCAGAGACTCATTAACCTGGCCGATTTCATTGACTGCCTTTCATTGCTGCACCATCCAACCTACCTAACTGTAATAAACAGCAGCACCACAAAACACCAATAAAAGTCATTAAAGTATGTCTCCTAATTTAGTACAAAGATTAGATTCTCCATCCAGATCTGCAGACTGCTGATTGCAATTTATTTCTCCAGCTTATGGATGTGGTATGAACATGCAACCTGGATTCATTGCTTGGGCCTTCCACCATCCATCAGCAGCACCGTAGCAAGTCCATCCCATTGACACACCAAGTGAACACTACCTGAGATATACGAGATGCTTAATTTAAACTTTAATTCCAAATAAATATTGTTTGCAACACTGTTCATTTAAAATGCAATGAAATTAGGTTGGAAAAGACCTTTCAACTCATCGAGTCCAACGGTTCCTCCAGCACTGCCAGGGCACCACTGACCCATGTCCCTCAGCACCACAGCTCCACGGGGGGTTTGGAAACCCCTCCAGGGATCACGGGGACTCCACCCCTGCCCTGAGCAGCCTGGGACAGCCCTGGACAACCCTGCAGGGAAGAATTTTTTCCTATTGCCTGGTTTTACATGCTTAATTCATTGCATTTGCAAATAGACTTTGAATACAGACGCCTAAGGGGTTGTCTTGTTCATTCCAAGTCTGCAGACAGTTCAGCTGTTGGAAGCCCAACCAGCTCCTGCCAGCCATTGGCTCTGCCCAGCTTAGGACTGGTCGGTGAGGGTGGGAAGTGGTTTGGGGGTGCTGGGGGTCCAGCACCCAGAACCTAGTGGCAGCCAGAGCCTGGTGTGCTAGAGGAGGAAGATGAGGAGAAGCAGTTCTGAGAAGGTACAAGAGGTTGGTGTCAAAGCAATGCTGACCACGATTGGGGGAGGGGGGAGAAGTCTACCTTGCCTTGATTTTCGGGGAAAACACCCTGTCGGGCTGTAATTTATGTAAAGTAAGCACAGGCTACAAACTACAGTGGTATTTCTCAGAGAGAAACCAGAACTGTGAGTAGGAAATAAAGACCTTTTACTGTGAGTAACTTGGCAGCGCCAAGTGCTGCTGAAGGATCAGATGAGACATTCTGATGGTTTAGACTCTTCTGGCAGGTAAACACCACACAGCTGCTCACCCACTGCTGCCACCCCCCCCTCCTGGGGGATGGGAAGGAAAAACGGGAGGAAGAGAAAACAAAGGTGAGACCCTGGGGGTTGGGATAAGGACAGTTTAATAAAACAACACAAAGAGAGAATAAAACAACAGCACTAATGACCTGATAGACAAAGCAAGGGGTAGGGGCTACACTTGCCTGAGATGCTGCTTTCCCTTCTCTGGCCACACTGAAGCGACACACCAGAGCACACTGAAAACAGGCAGACCCCCCTGGGCCAGCCCTCCCCTCTTATAGGGGCAGGACTCGGTATGCTATCAACTTTCTCACTGCCTGGCTCGGGTGTTTATTCCACTGTGGCCCCTCCCAACTGCTGAGCCAGCAGCTGTTGGCCAGAACCGAACCCAGGAGAGACTAAAACTCATCAGTGGCAGCAGTGAAAGGTGGCTTTATCAGCACCGGGGGAGAAGGACTGGGAAGGGCTCTCATCTCCACCCTGGCAATTGCTGATAATAACGTGCTGCTGTTTTCCACCTGGGAAATGAGGTCCCAGAGGTACCAGTTGCTTCATTTTTCAAAGGAAGGTTTGTTCAAATACGTAGACAGGAGCATCCTCACTCATTACAACTCCTGCTGCTACTGACCCACTGCACTGGAAACTGTAACAGCCCACATTCAAAATATCCTTTTGTTTTGATTTTAAAGTCATGTCCTTGGTCTTAGAGTGATAAATGAAATGAAATAAAAGCCTAAGAGCCACTTCTTTGGTTGTCTCCTGAAGAGAAGGATGCAACAGCAGAACTATTTCAACTGCAGTGCTAGATGACCTGAAAAAATGACAGGGCTCTGCTAACAGTTATGAGCACGCAGCTAAATTCAGACACCACTTATTTATTGATGTGTTTGTACAATAGGAGTGGCTGGGAAGGCTGCAGACTCCCAGATACCTTCTGATGGCACATAATAAGCACAGACAACACAGACCTACAGTGAATAATAGAACAAAAAGCTTCCAGTATCAATGAAAATCAAAGCGCATACACAATCAGATGCTATCCAGTTAAACCTCCTGGGAAGGGGAGCGAGGGGCATCGTGTGAGCTGAGCTCTTGCCATGAAGGAGGTGCAAGTTACAGGACAGTTGTGTTAAAATATAATCATCCCACAGGGCTAGTGTTTAAAATTATGGTGCTGTTTTACCATACCAATTATAGCGTAGCTCATCTAATGCTATTGATAAGGTCCAGCTCAAGAAGCAGCATAGGAAAGACATCCAAACTGTGGTTGCAATCCCAAACCTATATGCCCAGCACTGTGATGACTAAGAGGGCAAAAAGAAAAAAATAAATCTACTAATGAGATAATAAAAGATGCATTAGAAATGCCCAAGATGAATAAACTTCCCCCAGTGACAGAGTTAATGGCTGTGGCTTTTCCCTGAGCTGCAGGAAGGATTCCAGGCCTGAGCAGAGCTTGCCAGGCACAGCCCCTTTGTCCTCTCCATGCTCAGGATGGCAGCTCCTCGGCCACAGAGGGGTCACACACGTGCCCAGACACAGCAGGGATGGTCCCAGTGCTGCTGGTCTCCTCCGAGGGATGTAGCTGGACCGGCCGCAGGGCTGTGGTTAAATCCTCCCGTTCCTGGTGTGGAAATACAAGGAATTTCACACCAAAGGACATGTTCCTGGGTGACCCGATCTAGACGATCCTGCTCTGGCAGGGGAGTTGGACTCGATGATCTTTCAAGGTGCCTTCAATCCCTACCATTCTGTGAAGGAACCCAAAGCTGATGAGAAAGAAGACTTGTTATTCCCAGTCCCTCCATGGACCCCAGGCACCTACCCACCCGTGTCGCTCTCTCCATTTCCACATATGACCAGTGTTACAGCAGGTCCACATGCTCGCTGTGAGCCTGGGCATGGGCTCCCTGCCTCCCAGCACCAGCATCCCCAGGCAGCAGCCCTGAGACACGGCTGTCCTCCCCCCACTCCCCTTTGCCCGCTGTTAATAAACACTGTGCTTTCTCCAATTACATTTTTCTTTCAGGTATTTTTCTTCTCAGCTCCATCAAATGCGTTTTCCCCCTGAGGTACCACGCTGGAATTACGGCTGCTGAAGGTCCTGACACGATGCAGAACAGCCTTCGTCAGCTGTTCTGTGAAGAGCAGAAGTCTCTGGGATATGGGAATGTTTCTGGTTTTGTGCTTTTAGAAAACCTTTTCTGCAAGGATCTCGAGCAGTTATGAGGAACAAAGAGCACCTTAATTTTATACAGGCAGAACCTGGGGATCTGCGAAGTGGGGAACAAGGGGAGACCCTGGGGGATGCTGCAGAGTGGAGCTGGGGGCAGTGCCACAGGGAGGGGCTGAGGGGAGCAGGACAGAACATACAGGAATGTGTGGAACAGCATCATCACAAGAAGGCCAGCAGTGCACAGCCTCTGCTGTGACAGGAATTGTATTTTCCCATGATATCCCCCACAGAAGGCAGCACCCAGCACAGTTCTGAGTGCAGCTCAACACGACTCTGGCTGGGCCAGTCGGAGGACCTTGGGACTTTGCACTGTGAGTTTGAGAAGAGGAATATTACAAGTCGATTGTTTTTTCCAACCTCCGAGAACTTTTCCTCTGACCCTTCGGGACACAAGCCCCTCTCAGCAGCATTTGTAATCCTAGGGCGAGCAGCGGTGATGAGAAGTGACGCCGCATCATTTAGCTAAAGCGCTCCGGTGACACGGGGCACACGATCGATACGCGGAGGCTGAGGCTCCATTACTTATAAGAAGTGCTTCAGAGAGCGCTTTGGAAACGCAAGCCCTCTCCTGGGACCTCTCCTAGATGGCTTCAGATTAATTGTTACGGGTTTGTTGGTTTGTTTTTATGGAAGAAAGAAGATTTGTTTGCTTTCTTTTCCCCCTGGAGTTTTACCATCATCTTTTCTCATTAGGATGGTGGCGGGAGGTCAATAGAGTCCCTCGTCTGAGCGAGATTCCTCCATCATTCAGAAGGGAAACTTTCAGAGCTGCAGAGTTCGGGGCACCTCAACCACTTCCCCATTACCAGCTTCTTTGGTAAACACAAAAGCTTTATCATCACTACCAGAGATGAATCGTGGCTCTGCTGCTCTCCAGGCTCAGACTTGCTGGCTCAGTGGTCTCCCAGCCACACTTCTGGTGGCATTTTTTGTACCATGCACAGGAACAAAGCAAAGCAGAACGCTCCCCTCTCCCCCTCCAAGTTAGGGCTGCTTTCCTGAGGTTTGTCAGTCCTCCCTACCCAGAGGACAGGTTGAGAGCTGCCTCCCTCCCTCTGCCCATCCTCCTTGTCACCATTCTCTCTGGTTTTTGGTTTTCTTAATTATTTTGGAATCTAGAGAATAATCTGTCCTCAAATCCCGCAGAACAAATTGAATGTCAGGTTTTCAAGCCATTCTAATAAGGCAGATGGTATCACAAGCCTGTAAATCTCCTCCCAACTTCAATGCATCTAAATGCTGACAGATTATCCATTAATGGGCAGATTAATCCTGAGCAGCTAAAACAGTGGGAAGGAAAATACTTGCTTTTGTCTCCATAACAAGGAAAATGAACACACTAATACGTACAACTCACAGGAGAGGTGTGGTTCCATCCATTATGAGCACACGGGGCAACAGGCAGAGCCCAGAGGTGCTAAGTACCAGCCAGCAGCTTCTTCCATCTGCCCAGTGCCTTGCTGGGACCAGTAAAAGAAAAATAACTTCATGATGGAAGGTGCAGGGCTGACTGTCCTGATTTCCCCAAGCAGACCAAGCTATTGTCAGCATTCCTGATTATTTCCCTCCCCTTTCCCTTCCCTCCGAGCTGGGACAGGACACAACCTTCCCTCAGAGCCTCTCCCTGACAAGAGCTATTTTGCCACTGTCCCTTTTTTGTCAGGGTCAACTGCAGCAAGTGCCCCTTCACTGGTCATTACACAGCCAAGTAAAGGATTTTTGGTCTTCTCTGTGGCAAGTGGTGGCCCCCCCAGCGCAGTGTCCCCTTCCCGATGCCATCCCCTCCTCTCCCCGCTGCTGATTTGCTTGGCAGGTGTGAAATATTAATTGCCTCACATGGGAGCTGGGCTCACTGTCTGTCGCATTTGACTGAAATATCATTCTCTGCTGCAAATATAATTACTGGGGGTCTGGATTTTAAAAATAGCCTCGCCTGTCTGTTAATTAGGAGCCATGCTTTGCTACACAACGAGATATTTTGGTTAATTATAAAAGAGAAAAGGACAAATTTGTCACGTCTTTTGTTTTCGTTCCACCGTGTCTCCCGGTGACAGCCGTGCCGAGCCGTGATGGACTGCTCAGCCGACAGCACCAGATGCTCCCTCCCAAAACGGGGAGGGGGTCAGCGCTGGCTGGGATCTCAGCGCTGGGAGGGGGGCTGCTCCCACCTCCCGTCACAGCGGAGAAGTTTAAACAAAGGAAAGGAAATTTCAGTCAGAACCTAGATCTTCGCTCAAATGCTCCCCAGCTAGATGTTTAAGGACAGCCTGATTCGAAGGCTTGAGGCTTTCTGGGCTGCAGCTCCAGCTGCTGATGGGCCCCCTCGTGTCCGGCTTCTGCTTGGGCAGGCGACATGGCAGAGGTGGCACAAGCACCTCCTTCCCCTGCCAGTCCCAAATTAAGAAGTCCCATCGCCTCAGGCTTGCTGGATGCTCACACCAATATTCATACTCATTTCTCCTTTGTTTCTTAAAAAAGAAAAAAAAAACCAAACTGAAACCCAACCCAACATTTCCTAGGTGCCAGTGCAAATAGAGGAGAGCAATGACAAGTCTGGAAATGGCAGATGAAAGTGCTAACAAACCTCCCCTTGGCCTCATGTGCTAATTAATACCATGTTAATAAACCTCCAGAAGAATAAAGATCAATAGAGCTGTTGCATTCCTGGGCCATGCTTGAAACCTGCCAGGCAGCAGATGCAGCCCAGGAGAGGGAAGGACCAAGGGAAGCTTTGTCAGTCAAGAAATTCCCGATCACAGAAAGCAGCACCTACCCTTGGCCCACGCCAAGTACAAGACACTGCTCTGGGTTAAGTGAACTTATTTTAGCAGGAGTCCTGGCAATAACCAGAGGATCCCGTGGGGCTGAGGCTGCGCTGGGGTACCAGGGCACGAGGAGGACGCGGAGGAGCCAACCACGGCAGGAGCTCCCAGCCAGCAAAGCTCTGTGCTAAGATGCATTGATAGAATGTTTCATAATTATTTATGTAATTACCCAGCGTTTCAAAGAATCCGTGATAACAGCTTAAATTGATGTATTAAACGGGCACAATAATTATTCCAACAATATTGAGTGCTGTTCTGTCAAATAATCATTTCATGTATGTGAAGAAAGCTTTCAGAAACAGCACCATAATTCAAGATCTGACCAGATTAATGACAGAAAAATTCCACATCCTTTTCCTGAAAGCAGACAGAATTTGTGTATGGAAAATTAAAGATGGTTGTGCAGAGCATGCATGGAAGCATCATACATCAAAACCAGTATGAAATACTAGAAGAAGGAGAGGAAAAAATATGACACTTCTTTAGCCCAGAATAACTCTGCAAGGTTTACCCTGCTCAGAAACTTCTTCAGGTAACAAATTTGGAATAGAAAATATTGTCTATTTTCTATTAGACAATCAAATGTGGTATCTTTGTGGCCCAAGTTCCACCCCAAGCCAGGTCCAGGTTGTCCTCAGGCTTAGTCTTCACCCAGTAGTAGCTACCCAGGAAAATAGTAATAGGTTCCAACACAGCAATAGGAAAATCCCACCAAACAACCTGCAGCAAACCACCTTCTGCTGATACTTCTGTAACACTTACAAGAGTGGCCCAAATTTTATAACCTTGTGATGAAGATTAAAAAAATAAAGCCCAGTAAAAATCCACATGAGTTATTGAAACTGTAGCTCATTATAATGGAAGAAGGGAGACTTTATTTTCAGTAAGGGACATCGGAGCAGAAAAATGGCAGAAAAAATGATACTGAGGCCGAACAATTATTTCATTGTGCCAGAGAAGCATAAAGTTTATCACTTTGATTACTACCCTGATTTTTCTTGTGCCCCCAGTTTAGAGACCAATAAATCAGGAGGGTTTCTGATGCTCGGTCTCCTCTGCTGCTACCTCCTCAGACACCAAAAGCTGATCTGCTGGGGCGGGTGCTTAGTGTTCCCTCATGTTGATGCATCCCATGCCCTTTCCTGCCTAAAGCACGGGATTTGAAGTGGCCTCTATCCCTCCTTTCGCAATACAGAGCTTTGAGACAACAATTTTAAGCTTGGACAAAAGGCAAGTTCAGGATTTACAAGGGTCCCACCCTTGGACACGGCCAAGCTGAGGGTGTGATGCTGTTGCTAATGATCAAAACCAGCTGCTAACCGCCTGAGGCAGAGCAGGAAGGGGACTTCAGGCTTTTCTCGATTGTAGAAAAACGGACAAGAGCACAACTCTGCCCAGACTTCTGACAAACAGCCTTTCAGGAGGAACCTACCACAGTGGCAATTGCTGGAGAGGCTTCCCCTGGAGAGAGCCACAAGCCCTGAGCAGGGAGGTGGTTACCACCCGCCTGCTGCTCTGCTGTTTACTCTGCCATTTCTGCTCTCCTGTGGGGAGGGTGGCGTGAACACTTTGCCCATAAAACATGTCAGTGTGATGCACTGTGTAAGAGTGACATAACTTTTATCAAGGGGAAATTTAAGGCTTAAGTGCCTTTAAATGCTGGCATCGCTTGCCATATGTGCTAGCTCTTTTTGAATATTACACCCATTATCTGTAATCCTTTTTCCTCTTGGAGAAATATTAGCATGTACTTTTCTCCTCGTCAATCACTTTTTTTGACCTTTGCATCATCAGCTGTCTTTCAGAAGGTCACATTTATTCTGATGTCTGTGCCTTCCAGAGCCTCCCTCCACTTAACACCACCACGAAGCCAGCCTGGAAATTGGATTTTTGTACATTTATACGGCGTGTTCCCTTCGGGGAATGCAAGCTGTTTCAAACTCAATCCAGAGGCTCCTGTCACTCACGAGAGAACAGCAGCTCACCAGGGTGGAGATGAGCTGAACCACCTCCATGGTCACGCCTGCACAGACCAGCCCAAGGAGACCCTCACAGTGAAACACACTTTATCTCACTCTTTTAACAAGTCTCAACTTCTGCTGCAGCTGCCACCGGTCCCTGCAGGGTGGTGGCCATAGCCCTGAGCTCCAGAGGGGGCTGCCACCCCGACAGCTCTCACAGCACCCCAGTACTGGTACCAGGGGCTGTCCCTTGCAGGACATCTGCAGGGTGCTCGGGTGCAGAGCAGCGGGGTGGCTCCAAGGACTGATCCACAGTCTCTAGAGCATTTTGGGGTAAGGACCACATGACAGGCCCTTGAAACTTGGCACCAAGTTTGTAAGTTCTCATGTCTTTTCATGCTTCTTTTTCAAATGAGGCAATAGCCTTAAAGCTCAGAAGCAGAAAAATACAGAGCTGTGTTCCAGCCCCCAGTCTGGCATTACAACCAGCACAAGCTTTTCAGGTACTTTTAAAGCCCACGTACAATCCCCTGCCTCTGCGTATAGATGGAGGTTTTGTGGTTTACCATTTGCCCTGCTAGGTGGCTACAGATCAGCATTCTAGATCACAACTGTCTCACGGAGACAGAACTTCTCAGATAATGGGTCAGGCCAGACCCCTTATTCTCGAGTTCATCACTGACATCTTTCTAACTGGAGACAAAAGATTGCATTTCATTGCCTGTGTGCACGGGCTCAGAAACACATTCAAGGCAGAAAGAGTGAGAAGCTAAATCAGAGGAGACAGAGAAAAGTGCTTTACAAATAACTGTCCGATTTCTCTCCCCACCTACTGCTAATCCTGTGCAACCTGCTGTTGTCTTATGTGTCTCTCACCTCTCCAAAGCCTGGCCACCACTTCACTTCTACCCCATCTCGGAAGTGATCTGCAGCGCCGTAGGAACTACTACGGGTGCTGTGCAGCCAGGAAAAATAAAATCGGAAAAAGCCACTAGATGGCAGACGGACCGCCGGGAGCTGGAGCATCGCACACCCCCCGAGCTGGAGCTTCCTCCCTGGGAGCTGGAGTATCCCTCCTGGAGCTGGAGCATCCTCCTCGGGAGCTGGAGCATCGCTCCTCAAGCATCCTCCCCGAGAGCTGGAGCATCTCCCCGGCAGCCTCACACCTCTCCTTCGCTCCCTTGCTTCCACTTTGCCTCCACCCTGGTCCTCGGCCAAGGTTGCCTGGGGGGGGCGATGGGGCCTCGGGGAGCAGCGGAGCCGGGCCCTGGGAACCGGGGTCCAGCAGCAAACAAGCTCCACTAACATCAGTGGCGTGCATATCCCCGTAATTACACCATATGCACAAATTGTACCATATTAATCACTACAGCATGCTAATTACTCTGCCCGCTGCCCTGGCCTCGGGGGAGCCCCCCCGCCAAGCACCCCGGAGGTTTTGTTGCCGAATTAGCCGGAGCAGTTTCCCCCCCTTTGCTGTGCGGGGTTTGGGGGGGGGGGGGGGGTGGGGGAAACAGCTCTTCCAAAGTGCCGTCATTAACCCAGCTGCAGGGTGTTGCTAGCTGAGAAATCCCTGTCATTTCCCTGAATAGGGGGCGTTGGGGGAGAGACATTTGTTTTAATAAGGCTCTTTTGTGTGTGTGTATCTGTGTGTGTGTTTGGGGGTTGTAATTGTGATAACAGGTGCTGGAATAGAGAAGTTTCAGTCCTGGACCTCTTGTCCTGCTCATTACTGTCTCTGTGAGCTGCCACTTGCACCCCAAAGCTGCTGTTTAACGAGCCTCATTCAGCAGCAAGAATCAATTAATACTCGAGAACCTTGGCTCAGTCTTGTAAATGCAAAGCCACCGAGTTAAAGCAACAGCAAGTGGAGAGCAAACCCTCGTGTGATGTTCCACCACAGGGCAGCCACAACAAACCTGGGCTCTGCCATGAGGTAAAACGTGTGCCGTGTTGCGGGCTCAGCTCCATTCTCCCCTCAGCATCCCACACCCCACGCCCCATCCCAGCCATCTGCAATATTTCAGATGGTTTATTTGTGAAACATGCGGAGAGAAGGAAATTAAAAGCTGTACCGTATGTAAATGGGAACCTGTGCAAATGTGCTCAGGAGCTCTGTGGAAGGAGCAGCTGTGATTTGCCAAGCCAACCAGAAAATTAAAAAGATTGTTTTACAAACAGGCAAGAGGGCATGAGCCCGTGTGCCCGCACGTCTGCAGGGGCAGCCCTGGCTTTGGGCAGACCCCTCTGCTCCTCGTGGGTGGGAGCCTGCGCTGGAGCGAGGACAGGGGTGGCAGGGGGGGATTTGCAGCCCCTTGGATCTCCAGTCCCCTCTGCCAAAAGTCGCTTTCATCCCGAGAGAAGTGAAAGGCAATTGAAGGGGATGTGCTTTGGAGCTCTGAGCTGCAGCGTGGGTAATAAGGCAGTTGAAAGTCTCCTTCCCTTCTAGGTCAGTGCTTTGCAGACAGGTCAGGGATCCCTCTGTGCGTTTAACCCCTGTTTGAAGTGAGGAGGACACCCTCAGATTCAGGGCTCTACAGAGCTGGGAAGACTCAACCCACTTCAGAACGTGGCAGGAACGTTTCACCTGAGTAGATGTTTTTGCTCAAGACTCATCCTGCAGCTGAACTGAGTTCCCTGAAGGTCACACAGCTGCAGAGCAGTGACTCGTGTCTGCGTGACCCTGGTCAGAAGATACACAGGAGGGTGGTAGCTCCAAAGATGGGGGTGGGGAAGGAGATGGCAGCAAAATGCCTGTGAGCAGTGCCTGGGTGCAGGGTTATGTGCCAGGCTGGGCTGGCCCGGCCCATAGCAGCTGTAAGACACATTCCCAGAGGCTCCCCGGGGGATCCTTTTACATTCTTCACCCACCAGCCCTGAATGTATTTCTTGCTGTGGCTTCTAAGGATTCACTTTTACACTCCAATTTAATGAGGTGTCTTAAATGGGGATTTAATCACAGCATTAAGGTAACGGTCACTGCATTCAAACTGGTGAGTGCAAACATCTTTCCTGAGTAGACAGCTCTGCTGCATCCTTATTAATCCAAAAATCATATCCATATTAATCACTTCACAGATTATTACTCAACCCATATCCATTACCAACCTGCTAATCCTCCAGTCCATGCGCTGTGGCATCGCCTTCCCCACCGGCCGGCTCCTCGCTGCTCCGCTGCGGATGGAGAAGGGCTCCTGCCTTGTCTCAGAGCTGCATCCTCTGGAGCAAGCTCCCCACTTAACAGCTCTGTATCAAAAGGCAGTCAGTCTATTAGAGTGTGTGTAAATGAAGGGCTTGTTTGAGATCTGCAATTAGCACAGTGCTGAGACCACTGTGGATGCATTTCCTACAGACACAGCATGCCCTGAACCCCCATGACTTCTCTTTGAGAAGCACTGATCTCTTTTATACATCTGTAGCAGCTGAGGTGAATCCCACCCCTTAGCATGATAGGAGCTGCTGGCCAGGGCCATTATTCTGCTGCCAGCCTTCCTTCTGGAAGCATCAGGCTGTCCTCCTCCTCCTACCTGCACAAGTAAATAGGCCAGGCCATGCACAGAGCAATCCTTGGGAGTTCTCTCCCTAAGTGGATTTGAGCATTTCTGGTGCTTGATCCATTTGCTTGGTGTGTTTGTTCTGTGCAAGTAGCCTTGAGCCACTTCCCTCCTGGGCAGGGTGCTGGCACCCTGACCTGTGCTTGTCCAAGGCTAAAATGCTATTTTAGCACCTATAAAATATGCATGAGGGCTGTGACCTAGTCTATAAACTCCTGTACAGCCTGAGGCAAAGCCTTTGTGGCTAGCTCAGAGAGATTGCAGGTTCCCGCTGCAAAAATCAAATAACCGTTAGAAGAATGCTTAAAAACTCAAGCAAGAGCAACTCTCCCCCCGAGATCATCCCAACACTTCCCTTTGTGAAAGCTGAACATGGAAAAAAAAAGAACTTTTAAGCATTTATATCGTCTTCTCAAAGCTCAGCCTAATTGAGTGCTAACAAAAGAAAATGCTTTCTCCTCTCTGGGCAGCTGGCAGCGGCTGGAGCAGAATGACAATGCCGTGTTACTGAGCCAGCCAGCTCCATCCAGCCCTGCCTGCATCCCATCAGCTCTCAGGCCACCCATGGCTGCGTCACCACGGAGGGTGCGTGTGTCCAGAGCCAGCCCCGGCACCCAGCAGGGACTCGGCCGATGGATATTAGTCCCTGGTGCTTCTGTAGCGCCTTCCATCCAAGGCTCCCAAAATCCGAGAGCTCCCAACACCGGCATAAGGGGTGGACGTCGCTCCGTGGTGGTTTTCAGCAGGGAGGAGGCAGGTGGGCAGGCTGCTCCATGGCAAGGCAGCCGCAAAGCCAGGAGGGAACCACGGGGCAGAAGCATTCTCTCTGCTGCTGGACTACATGGAGGACATTTATTGCTTGGCAACACTGGGAGGCTGTGGCATTTCCAGCTTTTATGTCTATGGTCTCGGTACTGGGCTCTTTGCTTTGGCCACTAGCTGGCCATCGGGGGCCCTTTGCAGGTGGCAGGGAGGTGGGGGCCACTTGAGGGGGTCTGCATCCCCAGTGCACCCCCCCGTCCCCACCCTGATGGGCTGGTGCTGCTGGGGACCAGCACCAGGGGATGGAGGGAGGTGCCTGGTCCGAACCCCCCCGGCTCTTGGTGAGGGCTGAGCAAAGCAAAGCAGCCACGGCGAAGGACAATTTTCAAATCCTAATGCTCATTGCTGAGTTTGCTTTAAAGGAGTTCCAAAGCAGGAACCCCATGTTTCGTATCTTACACTGCTACGAGAGCCTCCTGCTCCCTCCCCAGCCTGCTCCCCAGCAGAGATGGTGGAGATACTCTCAAAGCATGGAGGGAAGACACACACGCAGCTCTGTGTGGACCTGGTTACAGAGCTCCAAAATTTGGATATATTTTATAACACTCCCCCAACATTATTCCTGAGCTGAGGCCACAGACAAGACTATTTCCAGGAGTAATAAGTGTGAAATGGCAGCTGTAAAACTGCAGTAATCAAATGTGAAAAGAACAGCCCAATTCATTAATACCTAGACAAGCTGATGGAGACATTCTTAATTATCAAATATTACCATGGAGTTAATTTTTACCTGAGTTATTTAAGCCCAGCCATCCCCTTTCCCCATTCTAGACATTTTGCCATAGGGCAGCACCGAACATTTGTAATTAGATTCCTTCACTGCAGTTAATTATGAAGCGACAATAAAGCCTGAGTGGTTTTCATTTTCCTAAGCACTATTTTGAACTAAAAACAAATCCTTTGGTTTGGCATCAGTAGTTGTAATATTAAGTTTAACATGAACCCTGGGGTAATACTCCTGATACAAACAGATACGGACACGTTCGTGTTGCATTACGCTGTACATCAATTTTATCTTTTGTTATAATACTTCCACATTATTTTATATACACTTGCCTGCACAAACGGATCTATAGACTGGAGCAGATACAAGATTTCTCTTCTGGAAGAGCTCTAAATTAATTAGCTGGTGATGTCACATCAGTAGCCCCCACCAGCGACTTGGCAGGTTCCAGATTGACCCATCAGCTGGGGAAATGGGCCAGGTGAGGGGGCCTGAGTGCCCCAGGAAACAATCCTGGATTAGGGAGGAGGAGTGTAAACATGGTTCTTAGTGATGTGCTGCTCCATTTTAAGCAATCAAGTGTCCACTCAACGCTAAGCTAAATTTCCATGACAAATGAGTTGGCCACTTAAAGAGAACAAGACCACGTGCGCTTATTGGAATAAAAAGCGAGAGGTTTTGGTGGTTATTATTGGCAGTTTCAGCTAACTGTCTGATTACATACAATTATATGTCACCCTCTAGCTAAGCATTCACAGAAGAGAAAAGATGCTGGAATTGAAACAGGTCAAAATTAATGCTATGATTGTATTTGATAATTGAAAGTGTCACTTCCATTAGCTCGCCCTGATCACCAGGCTTGAAAAGCCAGCACCGCGATGTCCAAAATCCTTTCTGCTATTTCCAGAGTGACAGTGATTAACCAACAGGGCGATTCTGTGTGTTCAGAAGGTAAAATCAGAGCTGGGGATGCAGAGAGCGAGGACAAAAGCTAAAATGGGGGATGGAGGGTAAACTCCAAGCTGTTTTGCTGCTGCTTGACAGAAAAACTGCCCCGGGCAAACCGCAGAGCTGCCGTACCCCGGCTCGGTGCTGTAACAGCAGCATTCAGAGGGATGTTTGCTGGGAACCACAACCTTACCCAACTGAGGTCCAAACCTGCTGGTTTACAGATACTTTCCCAAGCGTGTTTGTGGCTCTTCACGCTTCTGCACTGGACACGGGACATGAGAGAGGGATCTGAGCCATCTGCATTTTACATACCCTTTATTAAGCATCACTTGACCCTGTCAGTGCTGCTAAAGCCCCGTGAAGTGTATGCCAGATAAAGATGTAATTTCTAGTTGAGTGTACTTATTAAATATATTAACAAGGTGCAGATGACTACAAATGACCCCGTGGTCAATGCTGTCGATTGATGCTGAATTTTCTTTCACCTTTGCTGAGCTGAAGGAGTCAATAACCTCTCAAAGGTGACACAGGGAGGGGAAACGCTTCCTGCCAGGAGCCGTCCTGCCACCTGCCTCCAGTGTCTCCACTACAACACAATAGCCACCACCAGCTCAGCTGGGAGACCAGCATCTCTGCAGGTCCCCTGTCCCCCGACCCTTTGGAAAGCGCTGGGAACCTCAGTTCAGTTTGTATTTTATTCTTGGTATAAATTCAGATTAAGCCAAGGCTCAAGTGAAAAACAATCATCTCCTCTTTTATTCCCTGACTTCACAAATGGGGTGAAAACTCACTTGATATTCCTGTGTGACCTGATCTAGCTGATCCTGCTCTGTCAGGGGGATTGGACTAGATGATCTTTCAAGGTCCCTTCCTATCCCTAACATTCTGTGATTCTGTGACACACCCCAGTTCAGCACTGGAACGATTCCAGAACCACAAGCATCAGGGTTGAGAGAGCCCAATCTGTCGAGGTTAAAATCTACTGGTTTAAAGTGGGAGATGGCAGGATGTGGCCCAACTGCCTTCCTAAGGTTCACGTCAAGCTTTGCTCTTAATTTTGAGGAAAGCAAGATAAAACGACCTGCCTGGGGAGCAGCCTGCTGCCCTGACGTGATGCATTTGCCTTCACTTCCAACGGGAGCAGCTTCCATCACCCTATCAGCACCACACTAAGACAAGCAGACTCCGTGTCAAACATCTGTATAAAAACTCCATCTCAGGGCAGCACTGAACTCCCTGCTGTGATCCACGGTGTGCCAGGCCTTCCCCTTCTGGGTTTGATTTATCCTTTTTAGTACCTAATTTAGAATGAAAAAAAAAAAACCCCAAGAGTCTTCAGAAAAAGTAGTAAGACCTCTTGTTCCACATCCCCATGTTTCTTTTTTAATGCTTCCTTAAGGGTCTCCATTTTTCTGTCACTTATCATCATCCAGAGTAATTTTGGGCTGTTAGAGAAAGTTCATTGCTGTAATTGCAACCATATTGGTCATTAAAGTTGACAGACAGCTGCTGAAGAAGTCACTTGCTGATTCCTATTGCTCAGCAGATGCCTCTCAGCGTTTGCTAAAATGTTAGCTTGAATTTATGAAATGGAAGCAAATGCGTTTTACCTTAAGGACTGATAATTTCCAGGAGGTGAAAACATGAAGAACTCATCCAGGCTTTTTATTTGTAAACAGCATTCATCTGCTCCTTCCCTACCTAGAGCAGAACAGCCCAGGATGCCCCGTGGTCCGCTGGGCTGCCTGTGAGGCTCAGAGCCACGCGAAGAGCCAGCTCAGCCCTTTGACCCCTTTTTCTGAGCTGATGGACTAGCAGGTCTCGGGGGACCCTTTGGAGCTTGAAGCCATTTAAGCAGAGATGCTAAAACTCTGCACTGAAGTCTCTGGAAGAGTGGAGAGGCCAGCGAGGATGACAGCAGCCTTGCCTGCCATGAGCAGCATCGTTCAGACTCTCGGAGCCTCCCTGCAGCCACCGCACTTCGCTTTTCATTTACTGCTGGAAATTTTTTTCCATGCTGCAAAGGTAGAAGTTGTTTTTCAAAGGCTGGAGGCCAAGGGTGATCCCTGCCCCTGTCCAGCCCGGCTGCACCCCCAGCTTCACTAGGCAGGGGCTATTCCCAGATTCCTGCTTCCCCATTTTTTGCTGGTGTGATTCAGTAAGTAAATACTTCTCACCAATATACCCAGCTTGTCCAGAAAATGCCACACACCACACGTGAGAAAAGAAGGATCCACTCAGGAGGGCTTTTTTAACCAGTAAACTTTATTTATATATAACAACAGTACAAAGTGAGTCCTTGGCTTGCAAAATAGGAGTGTTTCATATTTACAATAGGTACACAATAATATATTAGAATAATAACAAAACCCCCTTTTTTCCTTGGAACATTTTTAAATACTTAAACTTTCTTACATTTTTTCCACAACACTTGTAAAAACAACAAAAGACAGACAATCATCTAAAAAAAAATAATATAATACAGAACTCCAGTGTGTCAAGTATAACGGGGAGGGGAGGAGCCAGAGAACGATGTGGTGGAATGGGTACGGATACAAATCAATTTGTTATTCCTGCCAATACACAAACCCCCTAAAACTGGCATGTGTTTATTTTAAGGGGGGGAGGAGGGGGCAGAAGAACTCAGCATCTTTTCCACGGCTCATACCTCTACATTCTGTGACATTTCTGACGACTCCAGAAGTTTTAGTACCTGTACATTCCCTTCCCCTTGCTGCCTCCCACGGTAACAGCCCCCAAGGTGCCATTAACACAGAAATACTCATCGCTAAGAGAAGGACATTTTACTGCAGCATCTTCTGAAGCTGTGAAATAATGTGGCAAAATCAGCTCATCAGCTCATTGACCTTCTGACGGCTCCTCTTGCCAGTGCCCCCTTCTGCTGCCCGGTCCGTGAGATGGAAACATCTGATGGAGAAGCTGTTGCATAAACTTCCAAGCTTATTTGAAATAGAGGTATTCAAAATCTCAAAGGAAAGGCCATCCAGGAGATCTCATATGTAATGTGGCAGCCTCGGGAGGCTCAGAGAGTTCGGGATATTGTCCGTGCAATTGGATGGACCCTGCAGGTCTTTTGAGCCTGTTCTTACAGGCTGAAGGAAGGTCAATTGCTTTCAGTATTGTATTCCATTTTGAGAAAGAAAGGTGAGGAATGGGTAACACGAGGGCAAACAGGAATCTGAGAGAACAAGCACACAGACAGCGCCGTGCTCGTGGCACGGCCAAAACACCTTCGGCTGCGGTTGAGCCGCTCCCGCAGCAGCAGGGTTGGCGCAGGCGCGCGGGCAAGACAAGGAGCTGCTCTTCCAGTGACGGGAGCAGTTGGTCTCTGCTGTCCCATGCTGCTCCGTTGCCCTCACCTCCTCATCTCCCACTGTGGCCCCCAGTACCCTGTGAAGTCCCTTGGGGCTGCAGGGCACAGACTGGAGAGCTTCTGCTGGGAGCCAGGAGGGCAACAGGTCCCACCTGCGGCCGGGACACCGGCCTCTGTGCCGTGTCTTGCCCAGAACGGAAGCACAGCCCGAAGCTGGGCATTTTTCATGGTAAGCAGAGGCTTTGCACAAAGCCTTCCCGGCAGTGAAAATCCATTCAAAGACTCCCATCCTCTTTCCTTTCAAAACTAATCTGACCAACCTACATTTAAATTGCACATTCAGGGTTGCGGGTCCTGAATGGCACCTTCTTGGCATCTTTTACTCTGATTATTTCCCCACCGATCGTCTAATTAAAAACACCAACCCAAAACCCAAACATCCTCCCCCAGGTACTGGGTGGCCTCACAGCTGTCACCAGTGTTCTGTCTTCAGCCTCCAGGGTCTCAGTGGCCTTGAGGGAGGGCTGGGAGGAGGCTGGGGTGATGCCAGAGTGTTCACTGAAGACACATTCACTAGACAGACGGGACTGCTCATGTAGCTCTACCTACTACAGAACTATATACAACCGCTCGCTGCGGTGTTACCGGCGTGTGGTTTATGGTACAAATGCAATTCTGAAATCGGATGGCTGAAGCTTTGTGGCATTTTAATGCATCTTTGATGTCAGTTATTTATCCTTCTCTGAATGTTTTTTTCTTCTCTCCAGGGTACAGTTGCTCGTGAGCTTTCCCTGATGTCTCAGCTTATTCCAGTCAGTCTATTTTAGTTTCATTTAGTTTGGCAAGCCCAGTCCCCGTGACTGGTGAGCTCTGAGAGCACCGCAAACCAGGCAGAGAAGAGCCAGCGACAGGTGAGAACGTGGCTGGGCTGCTGCCAGGGACCAGGCTGGAGGCACAGGCTCAGACAGGAGCATCACAGGGACCACGTTGGGTGCTGCTCTGCCTTTTGCCAACCTTCTGCCCTGGGGACGGGGTGAGGGCAGCGGGCAAGTCTGTGCTCCCCATGCCTACCTCCCACTTAGGACTTCTGGAAATCAGACCCCATTTGCAGGTCGTGCCCACCAGAGGAAGGAAGCTCTCTGGCCCTTTCCACACAGACTTAAAGAGACTCGCACCAAGGTGCTCAGAGTCAGCAGCGTGCAGAAACGCAACCCCAGAGCTTTAAGCCCTCTTGCTTCCGTCCTCCACATGCCCACCCCCATTGTTTCCTACATTATGACATTTTCAGTGAAGTCCCGTTGAAGGTAGGAGAGAGAAGTTACTTACATGGGGATGGGCCATTAGGTTTTTAAGACAGTGTGTTGAAGGCACTGCTGTGATGAAGGTCTCTGTTGCCATCGCGTCGAGCGGCTGCCCTCGCCATCCCCACCGCGTCACAGCACCGAGACCCCGCGGGAAGGCACTGCCGTCCGTCACGGCCACGTCCAGCCTCCTTCAGGGACAAACCTCCCTGACACGTGCAGCCTGGGACGCTCCCCACCAGCAGCCCTTTTGCTTCTCCACGCTGGTTGCTGTGGTGGGTCTTTATGCGGGTGTGGACTGGTCCATGCTGGACCTCCCAGGGCCTCCAGCACTTTGGCCGTGCTGCTCTCTCCCACCTCCCTTTAATAATAGAGTCATCCTTTATGGCAAAGCGTGGACCACTTGATGTCCACATCCTCGGTACTTTGGTGGGCTGCGGTGTTGTGGTGCTCCACAGCAGGGCTCATGCTTGCCTATAAGCTAGACTCTTGTATATGGGTTTTTAATAAAGGCTTTCAAGGTGGAGGAGCATTTGATTAGCACCTTGCTCCCCCTCGGAGTGGGTGCTTTGATAGCTCATGAGCAGAAGATTAAATGGAATTATTTAAGCAGTGTCACCAGGCAGAGAGATTCCGGAAAATGACGTCTCCCACTTTGATGTCAAAATACCTGAAACGAAGTGAACTGGAGAATGGAAACACCAACCGGCCTTGCAGGAGGAAGAGAGCAATGAGAGGGGTGTGAAATCGTTTCATCTAAGGCAAAGTCACTGCCCCCTCCTGACCAAACCTCCAGTCCAGTTTGCTGCAAGTGTGAAGAAAATGCCAATTTGAGATCTGAGGCTTCCTCTTCCCAGAGGAGTAACTGAAAAGTCGGATGCAAACAGGGCAATAGATTACAGGTGCTTTGCCCCAAGGGGATATGTTGCTTCATTCCATATAATTGCCTGTAAAGATCCATAATTCATGTCGCCCACCATGAGTAGACACGTGGTAGATTATTTACTGGCCAGTCAGCACTGTGCTGCTCCCTACGCCATCCGCCCAACGCCTTTTCAGATGGTGGAAGAAGAGATGTTTCTGCTGCTTCAGTCAAAAATGTAATAGCTTACTGGTCTGCAAAGTGCTCCTGCTGCTTTCCCCGTCCTCCCCTGCTCAGCTTCCTTCCCCAGTATAGAAAATTAACTGGGTCATCACTGCAGCACCCACCCTCAGCACCGCCTGACAAACCCCTTGCAGAGAGCCCCAGGGTGGCCGGGGACCTCCACCCCTGCTGAGAAAATACTGGGGAAACAGGAATGACAAACTACTTCTTATGGACTGCTGCTGGCCAGAAGGTAGAGAGCAGGAGGGGTGAAGGAGGCTTAAAAGCAGCTACATGAAAGCCTCTCAACAGATGTGAAGGGGACCACGGAGGGTCAGCACACATTCCCCAGCACCCAGGTGATGAAAAGCCAGGTCTTTGCTTTGGCCAGGACTCATGTTTTGAGAATCCTGAAGAGACAACTATTCATACTAATATTTAGAAGTGTCTGGAAACCACTTGGAGTGCTTTCTTTGGGTTGCAGAGTACCATAAGAATTTGGTGAATGATCTGAATATGACTACCCAAAACAACCACCACAGCTAGAATCTAGACCAGGAAATCCCTCACATAAGCTGCACGTCAGGAGAATACCAGTAACAGAAACCAGTAAAAAAGGAGACCTGGAGAATTTCAAAGCCTGACCCTCTGCAATCCCCTGTAACAGCAGCAGCAGAGAGCAGGGCAGGCTGGCAGCTCTCTCTGTGTCTCAGTAAATCCAAGCCCTCCAGTTACAAATCTCAGGCTTTCGTAAATGTCAAGAACTTATTGCACAAGGTTGATCATTAATATTTCCTTCCAGAGTATTAACAGGGCCCAGAGAAACTCACAGCAGTGGATTACCAGAAGAAAGTGGACTTGGCATGGCTTTTACTGAATGGTAATTAAAACAAGTTTCCTGAGTATTTCTCTACGTGCTTCTCCCTTTCCCTGTTGCTGGCTCCCCTTAGGACTGTGTTTCAAGACCAAAAGCTCTCCTGGTGCACGGGGAGCCTGCAGTGACCCCCTCGGGCTCCTCTGGGCAGGAACAGTGAGGAAGGGGACAGATATGAAAATGGACTTTCCTTCAACACACAACAACCAGCTGCAAACTAAGGTCCCAGGCAGGGCTGAGCAGATGCCGCTGCCAAGCTCATGCAGCCAATACTGGTACTTCCATCAGACCTCACCACCCTGTCCTCCCCGCTGCAGCCTGCACAAGTATCAATATTTATTACAGAGAGAAATATTTACAGCGTTCCTTCCCCTCCTGGCACTCTACAAAGGGACACACATAAGCTTTGGTGTCTTGGAAAGAAATAACACTCACAAACATCTGCCTGTCACTGGCCACAAGAACACGTGCCGCTGGGGCCAGCGAGGAACCGAATACGACAACGAGACGCCGAGACGAGAGACAAGACAGCAGCGCTGGCCGGCCCGTGGGCTGCTGGTTAAGGTTTCCCTTTGCCTAGAGCAAAGATTTATTTCCCCTCCCCAGTGGAAATCCAAGTCCTGTGCCTGACCCCGTGCGACACCACGGCTGCCGGCAGAGAAACTCAGGGGGAGCCTGCGCTGATCGACTCTGCAAGTCAAACAGAAAAGCAATAAATATCTCCTCTCGCTACGTCGAGACTTTTCAAGTATCGCTCACTGTAAACATTGGGGGGTTGTTGGGTTTTACTGCAAGAATTCAGAGGTGGCTGCCAGAAACCACCACCACCAAAACACAACCAAGGAGGTTTCGGCCCAGCTCTGCCCGACCAGGAGAGCGTGGCTGGGCGCTTCTGCTCAAATGGTACCTGCGGAAACCAGCAACGTGCCAGTGGCTGGGCACGGCCCCGGCCCCGTGCGGGGTCAGCACGGCAGCAGCCAGCGAAGAGGAATAGGGTGGAAAAGGGGACAGCGTTTAAAATCAGATCTTTTCTTGTTCAATGGTAAATGGGATTTAAAAAAAATATATATATTGACACTATATAAATACATAGATAAAGCTGGGTTTCAGGACGGGTCGGATGATCTGACGGTTTTGCAATTCAGGTAAAGTTCCTTCTAGTGCCTATAAGTTACTCAGCCACTGAAACTATTTTCTGGCTAAACTGCTATTTTGCTTGTGTAAAAAGGTGTGGTGCAAATTTGTGCTCATATTTTTTTTGTACGATCCCAAAAAGAAGAAAATTTTCAGTTTTCCAGACTTTCCAATTGGCGTAAGAGTCCGTTTGCAGAGCGCCTGAGCCGCATCCTCGGGAGTCTCTCGAGGACAGGATTCGGAGCTGGACCTTGTTGACAAGATTATCTCTGTGGCCTTGGTGGTTTTTGCTCTATTTTTTTTTTCTTTTCTTTTTTTAAAAACACCTTTAAATAAAGTTTTATTTTCTAATATACATCAAACAATTTTCATGCAAAGCAGCGGTCATGGAGACATCCAGCCTTTCCAGGTTTCTTCTTTTTGTGTATGCTTGAAAAAATGATCCATCTTGATTTTGACTTTGATTGAGATGCTTTGTCTTTTCCTCTTCCTGCCTTTTCAAACTGGATCCTATGGGATTTTAAACACAGCCAGTCCTTGGGCCAGTCTCTGCTCCTTCCAGAAGAGCCTTGGTATTTATATGTGTCCAGCGCTTTTCTTGCTTGTTCTCCCTCTTCCTTCCCGAGAGTCCGTGCAATGCTCTGCCCTTTGCCATCTGTGAGCACCGCAACCTTTCTTCAGCTCTCGATAGACATGGCACCAATAAGTTGCTCTACTTTGTACGCCAGGCGCTGCCTACGCGCCTGCTCATCCTGCTCCAAAGCCCCGATCAGCTGGTGGAGAAAAAACCAAAAAGGGAGAGAAAAAAAGAAACAGAGGAAGAAGTCAGTGTGGGAGAGGTGGGTGGGCAGCAAGATGTGAGCAACTCGAAACGGGGATGTGTGAAAGTTAAATAACACACGGCAAAGCAGCGTGAGGAGCGCTTGGCTTTGCCGCGCCGCAGCCGCTCTCCTTCGTTTGTTGGGCCGCAGCGTCATCGTTCCCACTCTGGTACCTTTGACTCCACGTTTCTTGTCTCGTTTAGCCTGAAAGTTATGAGCTTTTTAAACCCTAATCAGAAAATAGCTGTGGCATTGTATCACAAACGCATACACACAATTAAATGACAAAACCCTTCCTTTTAACGGCCATAATTGCAAAATAGGTTCTTCTTACGCTGAAATGAAGGGGAGGAACAGATGGCGAGAACTTGGTTTCAAGTGATGCATTCATTAAAGGAGCTCACACTGCCAGGGATTCTTTGCAAACAGGAGCCTGTGCCACTGCAACATGGGATTTGTACCATGCCGTTCCCGAAAGACAGGGATGGTTTTGGGGAGCTTCACTGGGTCATGATGATTTTCCACTGTGTTTAGGAGGGGGCTGTGCTGGGCATATGCCAAGGCTGAGGAATCGAGCTGCTCCCACAATATTTTAGTTCTCAATTCCCCCTGAAAAGCATGTGACAGGCACGGCAGGGACCCCAACCTCTTTGAGCGGGGCGGCAGCGGCTCAGGCTCTGCTCGTGCTGCATCAAGGAAGAGGGAGGAGGAAGGAGCTCGGGGTGGTGGCAACGGGCAACGCCATGTGACCGACCCCTGGCCACGCAGGACTGTGGCTCCTCTCCCACGCCACCCTGGGCATCACCTCCATGCCCACCCCCCAGGCACCCACCTCTTCGCTGTACTTGCTGACGTAGGAGTAGATCTCGTTGAGCGCGCTCAGCATGTTGAACTCGACGGAGTGCAGGCGCGACTGCTCGGCGAGGTAGGCGTTCATGTCCTGGTCGCTGATGGCGGGGAGCTTGGCAATGTCTGCATAATACCTGCGGGGAGGAGGGGTCGAGGGAGGTCATGAGAAACACGGAAGCTCACAATGTCCCTCTTCACCTTGGGATTTAAACTCAGCTCTGCAGAGAAAACGACATCATCTCGCTTTATGCTTATGTAGAGCCAAAGAGGATTCTGGTCTGTAACAAGCTCTCGACAGCTCCCTGACAGGAGGCTGGAGCCAGGTGGGGTCAGTCTTTTCTCCCAAGGAACAAGCGACAGGACAAGAAGAAATGGCCCCAAGTTGCCCCAGGGGAGGTTTAGGTTGGACCCGCTGAACAATTTCTTCCCCTCCAGGGTTGTCCAGGCCTGTCCCAGGCTGCCCAGGGCAGTGGTGGGGTCCCCATCATGCCTGGAGGGGTTTCAAAGCCATGGAGATGTGGTGCTGAGGGACATGGGTTAGTGGTGCCCTGGCAGTGCTGGGTTAATGACTGAACTTGAAGATCTCAAAAGTCTTTTCCAACCCAAACAATCCTATAATTCTAAGCTGAAAATAAGAGCAGGGATGCCTGGCACTGCTGAGCTGTGCCACCAGCTCACTGCAAGAGCCACCCTGATGCATCATCAGCCACCGAGAGCAAAACTGCTCAGCGCAGGGCGTCAGGTAGGACTGGAGCACCCAGGCCAGCCCCGAACCCACCCTGCTGCCGCTCACCTCTCCACCCAGCTCTTGTAGCTGGGGATGTCCTTGGCATACAGCAGCTTATTGGAGGGGGAATCCTTGCCCAGGCGGTGCTCTGAGGTGGAGCAGGAATCCATGAAGGTCTGAGCCACGACAGAGAGGCAGGCGTCCGTGATGCTGCCTTTGTGGATATCAAACACGAACTGGGGGTTTTTGATTACGTTCACCCAGAACCGGAGAGGGAGGCTGGAGGGAAATCAAGGAACAAAATGAAATGTGAAGATAAAGGCCAGGAAAGGCCACCTGCTGCGGTTTGTGTTCCTAGGCAGAATACAAATCGTGGGAAGCAACAATAATCTGAACAGGAGCTGAGCCAGTTCCGTCAAACACCAGTTAGCCCAATGCGGCCCAGATTGCTTGTGATGGGTCCCACTATGACTGGGCTGGACATTGCTGCCCTGTGCAACCCCGGGAGCCGCTCGGGGCTCTGATCCTGCACGCAAAGGTGGAGGAGGCAAGAGCCAGGCACTGAAGGCAGGCTGCCCGTGCCAGGGCTGAGCGGAGCAGCTCCACATGGAGCCTGTTAAACTGTGTTCGTCAGGACCGAGCTGGGGGCACTGGTGCTGTGCCCCCCCCTGCTAATCAGCCACTGGCCGGCTGCTCCGCAGCCCATCATCTGCGAGCAGGGCAGCAGGCATCAGAAGCTTTGTCCCCAAATCCCGAGGCCTTTGCAATCAAAGGGGAATTATTATTCCTTTTTTTCTTCGGCTGTACAGCAGGATCAAAAAACCAGCTGCTGCTTTCTATTACCTTTCAAGTCTCAGCTCTCTCCATCTATCCAGGAGCCGCACTCGAGGCTCCAGCCTTAACTCTTGCTGCACTGCAGGCAAGCAGCTCAGTCATGTCCCTGGCAGCACCAGCTGCCCTGACCCCCCAGATCTCTCTTACAAGACCCCATTTGCTTTGACCTGCTCCAGAGGCCTAAGCCTCCTCCCAGCTCCCCACCAAAATTCCCTTTCTGGGAATGCTGAGGCCAATCAATGTGCTCAGCAGAGCTGTGAGTTCAGAGAGCAAATTTTTGCCCTTCTCCCGAGTCCCCTGTGCCTGGATGCAGAAGGAAGGACCATGGCTCATGTGGTCCGACGGCTACGGCAGAGCAAACTCTGCTGGTCAGCACTTTCTTTTCTATTGCTTTAAGAAGTCTCATCTTAAATCTTTGTGATTCTTGAGGTTTTTTTATCCTAATAACTCCCTCTTCTAAGGCTTCCAATAAATTGTTTTTATCTTCCCACAGCCTTAGCAGGGAGCCCAGCTTTCATAGCCCTGAGGATTAGAGGCCTTTTAAACCATAAGGGACTTAGGGGAAAACACAGAGACTTTGGGGAGGAACCGTTTGTTGTGCCTTTTTTATCCTCCTCACAGAAGTAAACTTCTAACCCACGGAGCTTATAATCCTAAAATAACAGCAGAGGCAGAGATGTGGGATCTCCTGTTGTTCAGAGAAGCCTGAACCCAGCTGCAGCTCAAACTCCACCACCACATCTGCACAGGGCACCGGGGCAGCAGCGGTGCTGGCTGAAAAGCATTACCACAGCTCTGTGGAACACCTCACGCTTTGCAGCTGTGGGACTTGGTTGTTCCCAGCCTTACTGTGGCCTTCCAGTATCTTAAGGGGGCTACAAGAAAGCTGGGGAGGGACTTTTTAGGCTGTCGGGTAGGACTGGATGGAATGGATCTAAAC
>JANIJG010002107.1:0-161804 GCA_024611175.1 Megaceryle torquata | reverse complement strand
GGGGGGGGGGTGTGGAGAGGGATGGGGAGGGGAAGGCTGCTAACAGGTGAGTTCAAGAAAGAGTCACATCCTATTGAAAAAACACCCGTACGCTCGCCCTTTCATGTGCCTACGAGTGATCTCCCAGTGTGGAGTTGCACACTCGCAAAGCACACTCCAGGCACGACCAGGAGGGGTTTCTGCACCATCTTTGTGCAGGCTCGTATCCACTGATACATTCCTGCACCGTCATGCACCGCAGGCGCTCGGCAGGCGCTCGCTCTGAATCCCAAGCATCTTTCCTGCTTTTTCTATGCTATGCACAGACTTCTGTTCAAGCCGCTTGCATGCACAGCTACGTGCAAATTTTGTCTCATTCACACATCCCTGGGCATCCATGTGTTCTCCTTCACTCTCCCCCTCTCTCTTCCTTTCTCACATACATACACCCACCAGCATACCAGTGGCCTCATCTCACAGCATCACACATGTTCCCTTAGACTATATAGGGGTGCCTGCGAGTTTCATGCAGCCAACCGTCTCTAAAACACATGGGTCTCACACCAGCACTTGTGCATGCACTGTCCAAAGTGTCCAGCTATGAGGAGCAGCTACCAGAACTGAGCAGCTGGCAGCCCACTAAATGCTTTTCTGCAGTAGGCATCTGACAACACCTCCCACCATGGCTAGCTACACCCCCAAACCTGAGTTCAGGTCTCATGGATGTGGATGTTAGTCAGGAAGCACAGGGACACAAGGAGGACTGGGGGTTCTCCATAGCTTTCTTAAAATAGAATAGCTCCTCTGCTCCTCCCATCACACAGACAGTTATTCAAACACAAAATGAGAGGTTCTATGGTAGGGCAGCATGTCAAGATGCTCTTGTGCTGCAAGGGATCATCATACTTCACCCTGTCCCAGAAGAAGAGGGGTCAGATTTCCCCACAGGTGGGGAGTTTGTCAGAGGTCAGAGCCATACCAGCTCCGAAGCCCAGGCCCTCTGAGGTGCATGAGTGCAGAGATAAGGAGTGTCCTGGGAGTCACTCAAACCATGTCTGAAGTGGCTCAGTCCCAATTTTGGAGCTCAAGTGGAAGGAAGTGGAAATGCAATGCATACTTTGCTTGTTTCCACCACCAGAGCCCTTAACAGGACTTTACCTTAGATGCTCCAGCCATGCAAGTCCTGTCCCACCCCAAATTCCTCAGGGCACTCTTAGAATTCCCTTCATTTTCCATCCTGGACTGCCAGCAGTGTACCAGCCATTTCACATCATGGCAATTTGACTCTGACCCCCTGGCAGGGTGGAGCTACTACTCTAACATCTACCTGGGAACTGAAACTCCTGAAATCTGTTGGAGGCTCTGAAAAAAAGATTTTAAATGGGCCTGGGTCCATCTCACCTCACCTCAGTCTAGATGGCACTGGCCAAAGGAACTCGGTAGCCCTGGGCTCCTTGCTAGTCACTGCAGGGAAAGCTGAGGATTTGGGAGAGCCAAACCTGCTTCTTGAAGTCTTCTATCTGTGTAGAGAGGGAAATGAGGTGAGGTAGGTTCCAGAAGTCCATGACCCTACTATGTATTTAAAGTTCCTAAGAGATAAATGGAGGCTCAGGTGCCCTTTGAGGATCTCTCAAATAAACTGGCGTGGCTCCACCACCTTCACACCACCTTGTTCAAGCAGTAGTAGGGGGTCCCCCATGCCGTAGTGTCTTCCTGGCCACATCAGAACAGTCTGTGTGTGGGAGGGATGATTAAACTCCTCAGCAGGGAGTGATATCGCTGCCGGAGAGGAGAAGGACTCAGCAGTAAGCTAGCAGGGAGTGCTGCAAATTTCTTGCTCACTAGCAACAAGAGCTGCTGCAGGGCCTGGTTTTGGGGGGATATGTATGGTGTGCTTTTTTATAAAAAAATAAAAAATATCCAGCTACATTACATGTGAACTGGGATAGAAATAGAACTATTTATTTTCAAGTGGATGATGCCTGGTAGCTAGACATCAGAAACAAAGATCTCATCCCAGTTGAACAGCAAGGAAGAGGATGTTTGGAATTTGACTAATCATCTACCTATGACCCTGACTGGAAATAGAGCAAAATGATATTCAAGCCACTCAGGCTTTAGTTGCTTTTCTTTACTCTTTCTGCTTTTAAGATGGGGGCAGATTTTTCTCTAGTGAGGTCTTTAGACTTACTAAAGGCTGGACCAGTCTCACTGGCATTGACTTCATTAGGGGAATGTGCACTTAAAACTGCTGTGCCTTGAGCCAGGTGGGTGCCCCTTGATTCCCTTGCTTTTGTGACATTAGCTTATTTCTCCCACAAACCCCTAAACTGAATGGGGATGACTCTATATTCCCCTCACCTGGCCTGTGGGGTGTGTGTGGAGGCCTGCAGAGCTATCAGTGTCCCAGGTGTCACAGGACAAGAGTGTGGAACCACCATTGCATGTTGAGAGAACATATTTCCAGGCCACATGAAGCAGCTGGACCATAAAAATATCCTGTTAGAGTATCACTACTTGACAAAGTCTGGTCACAACTGTGCAAGCTGGCAATGGATCTGCAGGCAAACCGCTACAAAAGCAGAGATTTCATAAGAGCTGGTAGCAGGGTTTCTCATTAAAACACTTTCACCACCACTACAACTTTCTAACCTGTGAACAGCTGAACTCATCTCCTCAGTTATTTTCTTATCAGTAGGGAGGAGGGCAACACATGTCTGAGGACAGTAGACAGTTCCTTGCTGCAAGGCTGCTCTCACCTCATCTTATGTTGGTGGAAAAAATGATCTACTAGCCACCATCCACAGAGGGACAATGTGAGGGGTGATATCTTCTCCTTTTTTTTTTTTTTTTTAATCTTTTATTTAGAGGGGAGAGAGAATTGTGAAACATCAGGAAGAAAAACAGACCTTACAATGGAAAGCAAGACTCAATCAGAACAGCTGAGATGTCTCAGCCATTCCATGATGAGTCCTATTTTAAAAAACAATCAATGGAAAGAAATTAGGAGGTGTTGACAGCCAACATGTAGTCAACCTGCCCACTCAAGGTATCTAACTTAAGGTGTTGCTCCCTCTCTGGTCTCCAAGTTCAGGAGAACTATGAGCAATCCCTATGCCTACTCTGTGGGGCTGCCACAGCCCTTGATGGAGGGGAGCAGCTGTGACACTGAAATGAAGCACCTAGAGTAAGTTTTATGCCTAGTTTACACCAGGAGGCCCCTTATGTGGGTGCATCGGTTTTACTCGCATCACTCAGTTGTATGAGGATTATCCCAGCCCAAGTGAACAGCATGGAGTCACTGTATGTAGCCTACACCACAGGTTACACTGTTTGCCCCAGAGGCTGCTGTTGTGGGAGCTGCCCCGACTTCCTAAGTTCAGTTACTTCAGAGGAAGAAAGAAGGCAAGAAGAGAGACCAAAGGAAGAGCAACTGGCTCCAGGTGAAAGGGAAGGTGTCACCTGGTAAGCAGTCATTTGATGAGAGCCGTCAGGCTTCCTCTGGGAACCCCCCTTCTGCCTGTCTCTCCCAGGCAGAGGGATTCCCCTAGCCCCCCACCACCTCCTTCATCTCACCCATTCCTGGCAGAAACCTGTTAGAGAGGAGAGGGTGGGGAAGTGGGATGCATGCAGAGGGCAGAGCACAGTCCCTGACAACAGCAGGGAGGGAGAGGGCTTACACGGGCTGCAGCTTGCTGCCCTGTGCTTTGGGGTGAAGGAAAAGGCAAAGGCATTTCACATCTCTGCAGATGTGCAGCCCAAGAAGGATTCAAAGAAAGAAGGCAAAGCTGGGGGGACTGATTTCCCAGCGCTTTCCCATGTGAGTACACATTCCTACACCAGGTGGGGAGGAGGGGATGCAGCCTGCTCATGCTACCATATATTTCTGCCCCCTCCCCAGCCCCCAGATTTAGGGTAGAAGGGAACAATTTCCTTACTCTGGCAACCATCCATTATGTCTATGGATCTGCTCCCCACCCCATTCCCCCTCTCTTTCCTGTTTTGATGAAAGGAAAAAATGTTCTGCTTTCCTTCTTTATTTTTCCAGACTGGTGAATAGCACTCAAAAGGAATTTCTCTCCCTCCCCCCCTTCCCCTCTCCCAGTATAATAAATATATACGTATGTGAGTGTGTGAATGCACCACACATCACAGGTCATCTGTTGTTTTTCAAGAGGCATATAGTATTTTTGTTTCCAAATTGATTAGGTGGGCAGTGGTCTCCCTTTCCACTGACACCACCCCAAATACCACTTCCCCTGCCCTCAGCCTCTGCCACTCACCATCTCCCCATCCTTTGCCCCTGAGTCCGCAGCGGGTGGCGGTGGTGGTGGCAGCAGCAAGAAGGAAGATTTCTGAGCTGGAGTAAAAATAACTCCAGCAGTTACTCAGCTCAGAACGTAACATGACTCATGATGTGAAATGAAGATGAGGGTTGAAAACCAAAAGCAAGCGGCTCTCCCCCCCCCTCCCCCACTCCCCCCCACCTGCTATAGCTGCTCATATCGCAGAGCAAAACTCACTCTAAATACTGCTTGCTAGGGGCCAGGGCATTGGCTGAGGTGGAAAGCCCCATGTGCACTACCCACAAGAGCTAGTCCTCTCACCTGTGCTGATGACAGCAGTGGGTGGATTTGGTGACACTGCACCCAACCCTCAGCTGGTTTGCCTCCAATAAGCCACAGGCCCTGAAGAAAACTGGCATCCCATTGATACAGTGGGATGGTACACCCTGAGGCACCCTTGTGCCCGTGCAGCCAGCAGCTGGCTGACAACAGCATGAATGCAGCCGGGCACTCCAATTTGCCTGCACACACCGTGGCCTGTGCCTGTGAAGTGAGAGACAAGAGGGTTCGTGCCCACAGCCCCCCTCAGTGCCCTGTCCCCGGGCAGGTTGACCCCCGCATGATGTGGAGAACACCTTGCTCTCTGGGGCACAAGGGAAAGCAGCACCCTGGCATGGTGGGAGACAGGCTGTTGCTATCTGCTGGCCTGTGTAATAAAGGAGGGAGTTTAAAAATAGACTTTGAGCTGCAATGCCGGAAAGGCAGTGAGACGTATAGAGCGGGTGTGTATTTATCCTACACACCCTGTGTCAGACGCCCCGCTGGCATGGGGACCTGCCCCAAAGCAAAGGCAGTGCTCGCCTGTTACGGGTGCTGGCCAAGAGGCCCTCACACCAGTCTTCATGGCCACAGTGGATGGTGGCGGGTGCACAGGATTGAGGGGAACTGGAAAAACCCTGATAAAGGAGGAGAGTGTGGTACAGATGTACCCTCAGGTCTCACAGGCCCTTGTACCCGTCTGGGATCCGAGGATGCTTTCTTCTTGTTAATAAAGCTCTATTTTCTTTATATCAGCCATCCCACCACCCCATCCCAAGGCCATTTGGAGCAGTGAAACATGCATCTCTTACCCATGCCAGACCGACCCACTCTGCCACTCCTCCGCCCCCATATACCCAGACAAAGTGGCATCTCTCAGGACAAAGCCTTTCAATAGATCCCCTGCCCTCTGCCCTCTCCCAAACAATGAGAAATCAAGGAATATTGTCTGAGCTGAATAAAAAGATCTAAATTTAGAGTGTCTGATGTGTTCTTGGTTTCCTGCCATGACTCCCCTCCTCCTCCCTGGCCTCCCTCTTCATTGCTCGCTAGCCTTGTGCTCAGAAAGGTTTCTGACAGGGTGAGATCACCACCAAGACCCTGTCTCCCCAGTGATGAGACAGAGGGGAATTCCAAGTTTGACTCTAGTCTCTATTTTTGTAGGGCAGGGTGGAGAAGAGCACACCGTTTTTTGCCTCACTGGCTTAGATGTACAGAGAGAGGAGAGAAAGGTCAAGAGAGAGGGAACTTTCTCTCCCACTTCAATCTCTTCATATCCGTCCCCAGAACCCTGTCCATATGTTTCCACCTGCTCATGACATCCTTGCTCTGCCATGGCAAGTCCTTGGAGCAACACTGCCCCTCTGCTGTTCCAGCCCAGAAGCCCTGGTTTGCAGGACCCTCTTTGTCCTCCCACTTTCCCCAAGCACATCTGTCAAGAAGCAAGCAGCTCAGAAGGAGCAAGCATAGTCAGAAAGAAGCCTGACCCAACCAAAAAAAAAAAGCCAGGAGGGGAGGGAGCAAAGGGGTGTTATCCATCAATGTACTCCTCATGTTTAAACAAGGGACTCCCTTGGGTTCGTGCCTGATAAGGCTGGGTGTCAGGGGAATCCATTTGTTTTCCTCTTTAAACAAAAAGGCCTTCCCATAACCACAGGGAGGAGGGAGCCAACACCACTTGATGAACAGACTTGTCTTAAGTGTACACACTGGAAGCCTTTCTGTCTTGCTCCCAGAGAGGAAAAAAAAAAGCCTAGACTCAAAGAGGTATTGACCACACCACTCAGCGTCAGTGGAAAGAGGAGTGTGGGCCAGGAGTATTTTCTGCACAAGAATGGACACTGGGAGCTAACTTGAGCTTGCCAGCATGCCTGCAGGGTCCCTGGAGGTGCAGAGGTCCTTTCTGAGAGTGAGATCCAGGCAGATGGGCTGGGGGACTGCCTCAAAAGCAAGGAAAACTCCTCCCACCCTCCTTGAGCTTTAAACAGTGTTTCCCAAGAGCCACCTCTGACCCTCCTCGGTTTGGTGGCTGAGTCAGTGAGCAAGTGGAGCAGGGCTTTGAGGCCAGCCAGTCTCTCCCATGCTTCACTCTCTATCCCTGGCTGCATAATCTGGTGTTAGTGGTGGGATATGATTTATTTTATTTTTTATTTTTATTTATTTATTATTATTATTAATTTATCTTTTTCCAAGAGTTTTGGAGCAGGCTCTTTGGAATGTCACTTGCGTGTACAAAAGACAGCACTCCAAGCACACCAGAGCCTCCCTCCAGTGAGACAGGAAGAGGGAAGGAACAGCACTAGGTGCTCACAGGGAGCGGGACAGCTGCCACAGCCCTGACCAACAGCGTGTGAGCAGGCAGAGAAACAGAGCAGGGCTGGATCTGCTGGGGCAGAGGGGAATGTCCCCCTTCCTTCCCTCTCAGACAAGGTTAACAATATTTGGGACTCAAGAAGCAAAATAGAGAGTCAGAAGCCATTTGTTGATAGAGAGCAAGTTTAATGCCCTTTCCCAGCTTGGAGAGATTTGCAGTGCTGGAGGCTGGGGAATGGAAAAGTTCAGGTCTCCTGTTCCATGCATAGCTGCTGCCAGTAAGCATCAAGCTAATGGATGCAGCAGGGTGGGAAGGGAAAAACCAGCATCAAGGCTGCTGGAGATGAGGCCTCCTACCATGGTTTGGCTTGTCACCAGTGTGAGGGAGCATCAAGTGTGGGCCTTCACGTGAGGAGGAGGCATGGGGACAGGTCCTGCACAGCCCAAGGACCACAGTCCATCTTGTGCACCTCAGGATTAGAGACACCTCAGTTCATGGCCAGCAAACAACAAGAGTGGGGCTGCCCCACACAGAGGACCATCCCAGTGCCAAGAAGCACAGCGCTAAACCATGTGGTCCCACAGACAATTTGCACTGTCAAGGTGACAACGGGGACATATTCCAGCGACAGACCTAAAGAAGGCAGGGTCCAGTCAGGAGCAACAGGAGACAGGGCTGGAGACAAGGCTTCAGTGTAGTTCCAAGGTGTATCCTGGAGACAAAACTAGTACCAGATAAAGTCTGGAGTCCAGCTGGGACAATTAGTTGGGAAACCAGGACAGCCAGGGACAAGGCCAGGCACAGATGCACCTACAATATAGTTCAGGCCAGAAGCAGGTACCTGGACCTGAACTTAAATGGAGTCCCTGGGCAGAGAGGTGGTACTCCCATGGGAGCCTGGTTGAGGTCATTAATCCCCACTGATGCTCTTAGGGCACTGTCAAGCACTAGCCACTTCCATGGAAGCATTAGCCATCCCCATGGTAGGACATTCCTGGCTCTTCAGGGTATGGGGCCAGCAAATCTGTCCCTGGTGAGGCTCACCATCTGGGCAGGATGTTGATTACCTAAACCAGCCAGAGGGAAAAGAGGCTTAAAAGCCAAGACACACCTGAGCAACACGTAGTCAAGCTGAACTATCCTTGTCTGGCCTCATCTTTCTTTCAGTAGCTCTCCCTTTCCCTCTGGAATGACAACGCAAGATACTGCCTCCATCTCTGAAATCTATGCCAAGAAACTTTTATTTTTAAATTCACAAACAATGACCTAGCAGCTGCTCCAAGGCTTTTTTTTTCCTTGCTAACAGAGTGGAAATTATATATATATATTTAATTAGCTCATCGGAGCTAAATTTCCCTTCCCACTATTCTTTATTAAAGGCAGATGTAAAATGACCCCCCGACTCCAATCTCTATTGAAGGGGGTGTGACCCCTCTCCATCTAACAGAAGTTTCCAGAAAGCCAGTTTCTCCCATCCTGCCTCTTTGCTTTGTCCGATTGTTGGTAGAGGGAGCCAGGAGTTTAAAATGCCATTTTGGCTGCCACTCTGTTATCTTGGGCAGAGGGAGGGTTGAGATACCCCAGAGAATGGAAAAACCCTGATAAAGGAGGAGAGTGTGGTACAGAGGTACCCTCACAACTTGCAGGCCTTGTACCCGTCTGGGATCTAAGGATGCTTTCTTTTTAAAAAAAGCTCTACTTTTTTTATAATATCAACCATACCAAGTTCTTGCTGGCCTTGAAGTCAAGCCCAACCTGTAGGTCTTTACCTTCTGCACCCAAAGACTAATCCTTCCCCATGCATTTGCCACGTGCCACTCCAGGACAACTCTCCTGACCTCATGCAGGATGAATTGAGCCTAGGAGCAACCTGCAGCCTTGCCCTGCCCGGACAGGGCTGTCTGCACCACTCACACACACGACGCTGTGAGCAGTGCCACCAACGCTGGCAGAGGACCATTATCACTGTGTTGTTAGTGCACTTGCACTGGTGAGGCCACACCTTGAGTATTGTGTCCAGTTTTGGGCACCCCAATACAAGAGAGATATTGAGGTGCTGGAGCGAGTGCAGAGGAGGGCAGTGAAGCTGGGTGAGGGGCCTGGAGAATAAATCTTATGAAGAGCGATTGAAGGAGCTGGGTCTGTTTAGTTTGAGAAAGAAAAGGCTGAGGGGAGACCTCATCTCTCTACAGCTATCTGAAAGGACATTGTAGAGGGATTAGTGCTGGTCTCTTCTCACAGGTAATTAGCAACAGAACAAGAGGGAATGGATTCAAGCTACAACGGGGTAGGTTTAGACTGGACATTAGGGGAAAATTTTTCACCAAAAGAGTAGACAGACGCTGGAATAGGCTGCCCAGGGAGGTGGTTGAGTCACTATCCCTGGATGTGTAAGGGTCATTTAGATGTGGTGTTGAGGGACATGGTTTAGAGGTGAACTTTACTGTAGAGTAGGGTTAATGGTTGGACTTGATGATTCCAAGGGTGTTTTCCAACCCGAATGATTCTATGATTCTATGATTTTGTCTAACACAGTCATGCAATGGCCTGGGGCATGGCAAGGGGATACAGTCTCCTGTTCACACCTCTGACAAAAATATGATTAAAAATGTACAAAACATTTTGTTTTCTTCCTGTTTCCCCCTGAAGGGATTCCCTGAAGGCATTACTTTTCTTCTCCTGCCCTCTTTTTTGAGGAAAGGTGCAGGGCTGTCTGCCCTGGTACCTAAGTTCTGGAAGTGATGAAGGAACACACCTACTCTTTTTTACCTCCCCTGCCAACCACTCAAGATATTTGTGTGGGCAGCAGGAGACAGAGTTCATCGTACATATGTCCTGTACAACCACCTCTCCCTGCTTTGAGAAGGAGCATGTGTTCCAGGGTACAACAAGACTTTGTTCTTTCCACTGAAACAGCCGACCAGGGATACTTGAAACATATACCTTTGTCGCATGTCAATCATTCTGCCATCATTCTTCTCATTCTTCTTTCCCCTCCTCAATTATTTACAGCCTGAATTTGGATTTATCTTAAGTAAGCAGAAAATAATAGCATGCTGGATGCTTCTGTCATGCTCATCTGCCACAGCAGCTTGACTCCAAGCCATTGATTTAGGTGGTTGGCTTTTGCTTTGAGAAGTGTCCTACAGGATTTGGGGATTAATGGTCACTGTCATGCATATGCTGTGAGTTAGACCCCTCCAGACATCCCAGCTTCCCAAATCAATCTGTTTGGCATAGGTCCAAGACAGAACATGCCAGACTGGCTGTTTTGGACCAGGCAGTTGTTGGCAAGACTGAGCTTCTCTGCATCGCCCCAGCTCCATGCCATGTATGCCTCAAAGTTTGGGAGTTGTTTGATTGCTGCTTTTATCTCCTCCAATGTCTGAGCCACAATAGAAGGTCAAGTCAGACGTAAAGGCTGACTCCTGTCACTGCTCTGGAGTGACTGCAAATAGGTCAGACTTATCTCGAGAAAACACAGCTCCAGGAATGGCATGGTCCCTCTTGTCAACCTGTCTGGCCTCTCTTTCTCCTTCCCCTCTCCTTGCTCCCAGAGAGATCCTCTGCAAGGCTGCCTGGGCCGAGGGAATCTCAGCAAAGCTGGTCACACAAATCCCTCTCCAATGACAATACCATCCCTCTCTCCCTCCCTCCCTTCCTTCCCTCATTCCTCCTTCCTTCCTTCCTTCCCCCATTCCTCCTTCCTTCCCCCATTCCCCCTTCCACCACTGCAGCTCTCACATAGTCCCAGGGATGTTCCCAATGCCTTCCAGAAGGTACTGAGCAAAACCTCCCTCACACACTCCTACAGCCCAGCTGGCCCCTGCTGTGCAGGGCAGTCACGACAGTGCTTTTGGGGAGGAGGGATATCCCCAGGATGTGGCTCTGCTTGGGAACAGATGCATTTACATCTCTGTCTGTGACTGAGGGTGTGGTTTCAAAATTGGCGCGAGTTGCTTGGAAAAAAACTTCTGGAGAAAGCCGCTTTTCTGCCTTCTCCCCTCTCCCGACAGCTGTGCATTCTCTCTTTTCCTGGTTTGCTCATTTTGATGGGATCCTTTTCAGACGGATCAGCTCCAACTTGTCACCCTGTCACCTGCTCACTCACGGTGACATAGGAAGCTGGAGAAGGCATGAACAGGATGGAGACACCAGCCCTTTTGCTGTCAGAAAAAGCTTAGACCAGTGGAAACCAATTCTGAAACCACCCTCCCTCAGTCCCTCTCTCTTCGTGATGGGTAGTATCCTTATGGCTACATGGGATATATGTATCTATGGCTCTGCCTCCGTGCAACAGATGCTCCACACATCTCCAGAAGGCCACATAAGTGTGTGCAGAGAGATTTTTGCTTTATAATTTCTTGCAAGGGAATGGATGCTGTGCAAGTGGCCTGGAGAGTCTCTATGGACACACGCATCTCCCCATATCTGTGCCCGTGGGATCATCTGTGTTTCTTATGTGAGGCGTCCGTGTGCCAAAGCACAGCTTTGTCTTTTCCTGTCTTCTTCCAAACTCCACATGGAGTTTGACAAGCCTGGCGCTGGGAGCCAAACCCACATGAGCAGCTTCATTTTTCTGGGCCTCAGATGAGGGAAGTGAGGCTGGAAGAAGCAGCCAGGTTGCTGTAACCCACTGTTTTCTCCCCCTCCTCCTCAGCCTATTTCCTGACACAATTCCTATATAGGACAAGTTTCTGTTGCAATCGACTGTTAGGTTAATGAAATCCTGAATTAACCCCCCTTTTCTCCCCCCTCTCCAGGGAAACTGTCCCAGTGGGCAAAGCAAATCCTGAATATCTGTTCTTCACTCCCACGGAGGCATATTCCCAAGGACATGTGTGGGAACTCAGGCTGGAGTGGCCTGCTGAGAGAAGGCTGGTTGATACTGACCGTTAAAACACCCTGTACATGTGTGCATAGGGAGACTCACCTCTGTCACCGAGTATGGCAGGAAGAGGGGGAGGAAAAGGTGGGATTGTGTAATCGGGAATTCTCTTACCCAACAGACATCAACCCCCCAGGGTGTCAGCAGATAACAGAGCAGGGCAATGGCTGGTAAAAGTTTGAGACCTTTCAGGCACTGCCTGGCAAAGTGTTTGCTGACCCCAGGCAGGGCTGGTCCACTGGTGGTCTGGAGGATGACCCAGCTGTGTGGCTCAGAAGAAGTAAATGGATTTGAAGAGAGGCTGCTCCTTTGCTCTGGGAGCTTTTCTACCCAGGAACAGAGCTAGTGCAGGGCCACACTGTCAGCTTAACCAGGGGTGGTGAGCACCTTTTAAAACCTGCTAATGCTGGACTTATCAGTGTATTTTTCTAATGTGGTGTCTTTACTCATTTGAGGTTTGTCCTGAGGTTTCTGCCTGACTCTGCATGCTTCCAGAGATGCTTTTTGCCTTTAACACTGATGGAAATTACCAATCTAAAGACTTCATTATATTAATACTGTATATTTGTTTTCCTGCCTCTTCTTCTGGACTGAGGGGTTTCAGGTTAGCTCATGGTGGGGCTAGAAGAGTCTTTCCTTATGCCTTTTATGTTCAACGGGCACACTAAAGGAGCAAGCTTCCCCCTCATTTACACCTTCACTGCATCCCAGATCTGGAGTGATGCTGGCTTCCTTCTGCTGAGGAACTGGACTCATCAGGAGCCAGTGGTAGCAGGGTGTTCTCTGATCCTGCTCTAGCTCTGGGCAGGGACGTGGCAATGGGCTCCAAATCATAAAGACGTGGGGTTTTTGCTGCGAGGTGGTGCTGCATAGAAATGCCAAACTCAACATTAATGTAAAAATGTGGGTAAGCTGGAAGGGGCTGGGGGAGGGAGCATGAGTTATGCAGAATAGACCCTTTAGTCCTGACTGGAACTAGCAGTAGTAGCAACAATAGTAATATTCATCATCATCACAACATTCAGATATCAATTTCCATCTTGCAATTTCTGTGTTTACCCTGACTCATTTATTTTCCCTGGTGAGACAGGGAGAAATTGTTAGCCCATGGCAGATGTGGGGAAGCAGACCCTGCTTCCAAGCTATGTGAAAAGGGCTAGTAAGTGGGGTTCAGTTAATAAATTGGTCCCCACCTTCTAGTTCCACATCCACAAGACTCTGCATGATAAGTGTCTACTAAAAGACAACTACCCTGTCATGGTACCCCACTCACAAAGGACTGGGTGAATCAAAGTAACTGTATCTTGGAAACTATTTGAGATTATTTTTTCCTTAGTAAAGCTGTTATGGTGTGTGGGCACATTGCAAGGTATTTACCACCACTTTAAGCTCCTGAAGTCCTGTTATGGGCTTTAATTTTCAGTGCTGAGGCACTGGCATCTCACAGTGGGACCAAATCAGCTAAGAAGCGTATCTAACCACAGAGCCATCCATGTGACGCATGAGCCACCAAGTGCAATGAAAGGCAGGCTCGTGGCTGAAACCTTTTTCCCAGGCCAGCCTCCCCCGCTCCCAGCTGTGCTGGGCAAGACCCTCTTTGCAGCGATGGGACCATTGCGTCTGCAGCTCCGTGTCATCGCTGGCTGTGCCTTCCCAGATTCAATAGCAGCCATTGTCCCGGGGAAAGGTCACCCAGGCCAGGCACGCAGACGGCAGTGAACGTGGAGGCTGCTACTGGAATGACTGAGCATGGGGAAAGGAAGCAGGGGCAGAGGGCAGAGGGGAGCAAGGGGATGGAAGGGGTAAGGATGTCACAGGAGGTCTGGGTTGTCTGCAGCTTGGAGGAGGTTTTGGGTCCACACATAGTCAGGAACTGTCCTATTTCCACAGGGCTAAGCTCGCATTTGTGTGGGCAGAACCTGGACTCTTGTTGGGAAACACCTAACACCAGAAAGCTCAAGGCTTTCCTAGGCAATCTGCTTTTCCCATAACTGGCAATGTGCTTCTCTTTTCTTCCCATATTCAATGCAGTGCTTGCAGAGCTTTAATGGCTTTAGCACCACACCTACAGCCAACATCACCTTAGTCTCCTCTTACACATCTCAGTCCCCAGACAAGGGCTGTGATTTAGTATGTCTGACCTTGTGCTGTGCGACATAATGAAAGAATACCCTCTGCACGGGATCCCCTTGCCTTTGTCATCTCAGTGAGGTGCTGTGTTGGGAGTGTCGGGGATTTTTATGCCTTTTCAGCAAGAGCTTATCTCCCCAGACTGTTAACATTGGGTCATTTTGTGCTTCTTACTGAAGCTTCGCAAAGAAGCGGGGCTGTAGCCATTCTGGCAGTCCTTTCCTTTCCCCTCATCCTCTGTCTCTGGAATTTCAGTAACAAATATTCCTCCAATTTCACAATCAGATGTCTGGGTCGTGAGTCCCACCCTGGTTTCTGTAGCACAGCTTCTACCAGCCCAGGGTGGGTGTCTGCCTCCACCACTTGCTGCCTGTGAGAATATCCATGAAACCACTCACAAAGTCAAAGCAATTGCCAGCATTTTTTCCTAATCTATTCATAGTTCTGTAGGGCTTTAGTCAATGCTCTGGAAGCATATGCCATTGGGTGATCATCTTGCATTTGAACAGCTGCTAATCTCTGCAAATTTGTGTTCACTGGGGTTTTTAGCCTGCTTGTTAATCTCAGGGCATTTGGTTGGGGGTTTCTATAACAAGTATTTTTTAATTTTCGAAAGCAGTTCTCTTCTCATTATCGGAGGGATCACCCTGGGACAATCATTCTCCAGGGAGAATATAATGGAGATAAATTAGAGATGCATTTAATTTTAATTCATTTAACATGCCCAGGATGAGCTGGAGGGCAGGCAGGGCGGGCAGGGGAGAAAGAAAAGTGAGAGCAGTTTACCCCCAGGTACCTGTTGAGAGGTCTGGCTCATTACATTATGAGACATCCTCATTTAGGAAAGATCACAGACCTGCATTTTCCTCCAGACCCTGTGGAACCTCACTGCACCCCTGGATATGTCTGCAAATCTCCAGAAGGCTCCTCCATTTTGGGATCCTTCTTCCCAAACTATTGCCTCCCAACCTTCTCCGTGTCTTTCCTCTGCAAGCCAGGGTACTACGGGGAGAAGGCAGAGCTACTTTTCCAGACTGTGCCTGCAAAAGGAGGTCTACCAAAACATGCTGCCAGTAGGAGACCCTGAGAGAGAAGACTGTGTGGTGCAAGCACTGAGCTGGTAAAGCCTCCAGAGCTCAGCTTCCCCTGGCTGAACCTGCTTGAACCTGCCCTTGCATTCTGTCAGGCTTCTTTACGTTGGCACCAGCTCCTCTTCAACGAAAAAATAAGGGGACTTTCCCAGGCATCCTACTTTAGTGGTACCAAAATGAGACACCTCTGAGAATGGACTCTTCTCAGCCATGAATATCCCTCTGCCTTCACCAGACTTGAGTCTGCAAGGAGCTTTGGTGGCTGTTGTTATTTGGGTCAGAGTCCATCTCTTTGGTTTGTTTCTTCTTCAGACTCCAGTTATGATTCCTGGTCAGTTTTATTCCAAATCAGCATGTCCACCACAGGCATTTCTAAACTCTCAAGACACATGTTGCTGTGAGAAACCTCAGTGACAGAGAAAAAGGTCCTTGCAACCTCCAACATGGGAAAAGAGAGTGGAAATATTTTCACTCTTTGACTTTGGCTCTATGAAAATTTTGTCCCTCATCCCCACGCTGAACAGGCCCTTTTATTTTGATTGCCTTATGACCACTTCTTCAGAGGTTTGTAAAATCCCCAAAGCGCTATCAGAAAAATGACTGAGCAGCAAAAATAAGTGTTTTCTTCAATATATCCATAATCCTGAGATCCTGTTGCCCAAATGGAGTGACTTAGAGCCATTTGAGATATCTTAGTGTATCCGAGACACATGAAAGGGGCTGGAAGATCTGCCACGGGACTTCCTGGAGACCAACACCCATCTGGAGTAGCAGCTGGAGGCCATGCAGGACAAACTACTGAATCTAAAATGAAACTGGACACCAATATTTGGGGAACTGCATCAAACCACAGCTAAGCAAGTTGTGAGTGCATCCCTAACTTGAGCAAAACAACCCCGCGATGAATAAAAATCCAAGAGACGAATAGACACGACACTACGAAGCCTTGCAAGCACCCTGTCTTCTCTGCCAAATCAAATCCACTTCTTGTACTAACACTGAATTGAGCTGCTTGTCAGTTCTGCAACAAAATAATTTCATCCCCGATCAGGCTGACCATCTGTTCACTCTTTGGATTCACACAATTTTATGCCTTAGCTCTGTAACCTGATGATCAATAGCTTCACCATTTCTGGCATCTGGCATGCTACATAAAATCTTTCCCAAGTGCTCCTCTTACATGGATGGGTGGAAGGAGCCTTGACATTTCATGATGGTGTTGACCAGCTTTTTCTTCCTGCTGTCATTGGAATGGAGCATTGATTTCCACTATCTCTGCCTCTCCTGGATGCAGTGGCACGGACTATTTAATCTCTTCTGCCTGCCCTTGAGGACCTCACTGCTTTAGGGGCATCTAACCACCTGTGGCTACCTCCTCCCATCCTCAACCAGCAAGCTTAGCCTGCTCTGTTTCTGCCGGAGATTTTGTTGACTTTTGTCACTATGTAAGAGTGTTGTGACTCACTGCAGGACTGATAAGAGCCTGAGTTTTATTTCTTAGCCTCAATTACATTACTCTGATCAAGGTTGCAGTGAGTTATATCACCATCACATGGCTGGGGCCACCATGCACTGCACATGCCAGCTGAGCGTGCGCTGGGACTGGCACAAAACTGTGGTAGTGGCACAAAATTGTGGCACTCCCAAAGCAAAGCAAATGGTGCTCTATTCCCTGGGCGATCTCTGGTGTGTTTGATGAGGGGCACAAGACCCAAAGGTACTGTCGTAGGTGCTCAGGTGAGGAGATGCAAGCAGTGCCTGTACATCGACATGGCAGGGAGTGCATGCTTAGGGCTGCCTGGTGAGGCAGGGAGCACTGTAGCTGGGAGCCCCATCACACCCCCCCTGTGGAGGAGAGGCCCCCCAAGGAACAACAGAGCATTGAGCTATGGTATCTCTCCGGGGTGAGGGAAGCGGAAAGGTGATAAAAACCCTCTCAGATGAGGAATTCCTTCTCACTTTCCCCTTTCTGTTTGCCTTTCATCAGAGATAACGCGAGTCTCAGGCAGCTTACTGGGATGCCAAACTGCCAGCATGAGAAGGGACAGCCACAACCATCCTTGTGTCTGTCCCCCTGGGCATGTGCCCACAACTGGCCACGTGTTCTAGTGGGGTCCCACAGGAGCAGTCCAGCCACAGCCCCCTCTCTCTCCCCACCATCTGACCTGTGTCTTTGGGCCCCCTTGCACATTTATTACCATCTATTACCATCAGGAGCTGTAACCTGAGGAGCAGTTCGGAAAAGGAGAACAAGATTATGGGTGGTAAAGCCAAGACTGATAAAGGTGGCAGAATATTTGGGTAGTGTTTCACTGAGGCACTACTTACCTAGGAGGGAGTGGGGAACATCTGAATGCCTGTCCATGCTGTCTCCAGCCTGGGCTGCACACACCATCAGGAGAGTCAGTCCCTCCTGGCTCAAGTCTTTGAGTCTTCCAGCTGCATCACATTGGTGGTTGTCTTTCTGGCTACCACCACCCTCTCTCTTCTGGCCTTCCAGGTCTCACAGCCCCACTGCTAGGGCACTGCAAGGCTGCCCAGAACCTTCCAATAACAGTGATGGGCTGTTTTCAGACTCATGGTACTAACCTGCACTGAAGTCAGGTTGCAGAGTATTATGAGCAACTCAGAGCACCTGTCATAAACCAAACCTAGCAGTGTATGCAGTCCAAGGAGACCAGGCAAGGACCAACACCTCTGATGGTGGCCAGCTGGAGGACCCCAGCACAGGCTTCTGCAGGCTTTGCCTAGTGAAGCCATGTTCTTAATTTTCAGAGGCCCTGTGTCCATCTCTTGACTCCACAGACACGGTGGATTTGAAAAGAGCAGAGCCCTGTAAAGAAAGGCCCAGAGGAGCAGTCCTCCCAAACCACAAGTCCGCTCTGTAACTACATGAACCACCTCCAGAAAACAGGCTGATTTCCAGCTGTCTTTTCTAAATCCAAAGATGACCACTCCAACTGCTTAGTCCAATCTCCTTTTCACCTGCCCTACATAACACAGTACAGAAAAACTTCTGAGCCAGATCTTTTCCCCAGCCTATGTTATTGTGGTTGTAATGTCTCTGGTGACTGATCTAGTGATGTGGCTCAGTGAGGTACAAGCATGTTGTGGGGTCAGTGGGAGCTCTCTGGGAAACAGGAAGAGGACAGAAGAGTCACAAGCAGTTGGACTCAGTGAGGTTCAGCCTGTTGCCATTTTTTTCAAGAGAAGCTCAGCTGCACAGCACTCAGGAATCCCAGAGCATGACTGGGCTTGCTAGTTGCCTTCTTGGCAGATGTGACTGATGAACAGTTTGGCTGGAGATTTGGGCTGTAGTGGTGCCCTAGCTCCACACCTTCTGTCTACACCCCTTGCCAGCAGCAGGGAGATTGGCCATTTACTCTGGTAGTTCAAGAGGAGTAACCTGCAAACTCTTCCAGGTAGTCACAGACATCCAGGCCAGGATCTACCCACTGGTGTGAAGAAGCAAAAGAAATAAACAAGGAGCAAGAGTTGGATGATAGAGCAAGAAGGCCAAAGCATAGAGCTGGTGTTTTAACTTTAGCCTGGGCACAAATCCTTGAAGCAGGAGAAGTATCCTTTCTCTGTCCAGAGGAGGCTCTGGTAATGTCTTTTTGGTGCTGGAAAAGACTGCAGATGAAACTCAGTCCTTTCAGGAAGGGACTCTTGAGTACAGCTTCCAGTGAAATGACTCAGGGATTTCTCTGTCCTCTGGGGTCACCAGTCTGTGACACTCAGTGATGGGCAGTGCCCAGTCCCCTGTGGTGCTGCAGCTGGGACATGCACACTGGGATGCCTTTGAATGGACTGCTGGTCCCTCAGCCATCCCGGCCTCTGATTTATTCCTGCTGTTTGTAGCCAGTCCCTGCCAAAAGGAAGGGTGAGGAGAGTGAGGGAAGAGGGGGTGACTCATCCTCAAAGCCCAGGTGGCTGTCCTAGCTGAGGGACACCTGAGGGCTTCCGGTGTGGCAGGAAAGCAAAGGCAAATATTCTCAGAGGAGCCACGCGGAATAACCACAGGAGAACAAGGGTTTCCCTGCTGCATTGTGTGCCTCTGCATATGGGAATCTCATCAAGCCCACAAGGCAGAGTGAGCTCATAGCAAGGGTGGGAAGGCAAACCCACAGGCTTTGTCTGCCCTGAAGTCTCCTCCAGCCATTGCTTTGGCTCCCCGTTGTGCTGCTGATTCTGGTAGCTGAGTTACTACGTGGCATCACATAGCAACACACTCTTGAAGGTACAGGCGTACCTTCAATGCCATCAGAGTCACCTCCCTGCCGCAGGCACACCCCTGTGCCAACACCTCCAAAGACAAGTGCTCAGGGGAAAGTGGGGAAACAGACCACTTGGAAGAGCAGCAAGAAGGGAGGAGAGAGAATCAGGTATGGATGAGGGCAGTGGAGATTATGATGCAGACAAGGGAAGCTGGAGACAGCTGGGGAAAGATTTGAGCGAGGTTTTGGAGAAGTAGGTGAGATGGAGGTGGATCGGCTGCTAATGAATATTGTATTCGACCTGGCTATTGAGATAGATCTTACAGCAAGATTAGAGGTCATGGAAAGTGTATTATAAGCTCCGCATTGCTTTTATTCACTGGAGACCGTTGGAAAAACAAGCAGGAAGGCAGCACAATGGGTCCCCCAGCTACGGACATCTCAGCACACATTTGAAAGACAATGGAGAAAACGATTAACTCCAAGAGTCCTCTATCCTGTCTCCAGTAAGATGCATGCCTTGTTTTGCCTGGCTAGGAACGAGATCAAATGTACAATACCAAATTAAAAAAAAACAAAACAAAACAAAAACCAAACCTCTTAGAAATTTCTTCGGGGGAAGAAGGGGGTGGGGAGAGGGGAAGAATGACGCAGCCACCAGGATTAAGCACAGCCTGAGTAAGCTGGGCCTTCAGCAGATGTTGACTTAAAAGGGCAAGAAGGTTTGCACATAGGCTGTCCTGTTGCTGTGGGGTCCCTCAGACCTAGATAAGGCATGTTTTGTTTTGGGGACATAGTCTGGCTTCCCACAGTCTCTAGGTGCTGATGACCAGCCAGGCCTGCAGAGGTGTTCCACCTGGCCACTGAGACCTACAATCCATTATTTGGTCTGCAAACACCACATCTCCATCCCAGGAGAGGGGAAGGTTAGAAATCCAAGTGCTATAGAGAAAAGAGCACCTAGAGGGAGTGAAGGCTGCAGGAGCTCAGAAGAGCCCAGCTCCAGCAGAGCTGCAGTCACCTGGCCACACTGTGGGGTTGTGTCTCATTTGCTTCCCTGAGGATGGGAGGGTGGGCGATGAGGTCAGGCAATGGGGAGCAGTGAGGAGGATGCTGGGGACCTGAAGCCCCTTTTCCTGCACTGGCACTTGGCCTTGACTGAAAGGACAAGGTCAGGAGCATCCCTGCTTCAGGTCTCTCCAAAGGTCTCTCCAGGAGGGAAATTTGCAGCCTGTCACCTGTCTTAATTAGATAGATTATCTAACTAAATTGCTCATCCATTGGTATTCTTTCTGGTAACAGATGGTGGCTTCCTTTCCCAGGAACCAGAAAGCTGTGCATCTCTCCTTGTGTTCTGCCACATCCCTGCTCATGACCACATCCCCACTCTGTGGATAACCATTGACAGTTCACAGGGCTCTACTGAGGATTTTAAAGTTCTGTCACATTTGTCTGACAGATGAGTGGAGGGACCCTAAGGGACCATACCACCTTCTCTGCGTGAGGTTACATGAGTCTTTCAGGAGTGACTTGTTTACAAGACAGAGGCAGGCCAAGAAACGTGGGCACAGACCCTCAGGACTCCCAATTCCCACACTGGCAGGGCTTCCCCACACCTTCCTCGGAAAGCACCACTGGGATTCACAGCTGATTTGAGCAATGGCAAATTCCCACTCAGATGGACAATGGAATTTGACAGGCTAATGTCCTTGTAAGGTCCTTCAAAGATGAGAAAGGGCTGGCATGATGTTCAGGCTGGCCTCTTGCTTCTCCTGCTGCCAAAACACCAGCCTGTTTGCTTTTCTAAGCCTCCCAAAGCCCACTGCCTCATCTCTATGGCCTCTCTTGGGTCAGCAATCTCACCTCTCTGCCACTATACCACTCCCTGCTCAGTCCTCACCCATGTTTATACTGTTTGCCTGGGCTCAGAAGGTTTCAATCATTGGGTTGCATGTCAAAAGAAAAAAATGAGGAGCAGGGGGAAACAAGCGCTACAGGTGGAGGAAGGCTAGGAGAAACAGCGAAGATGGGAAGAGGTCTGGGGCAATCGCTCTGGGACACACCTCTCATGAGTGTCCCACTCACCACTGCTCTCCATGGAGCCCTGGAAAGCTACCATCACATCTTGGTGCTGGAGGAGAGGCGATATCCTTAACATCACTTCTTAAGGTATTCTGGCTGAGCATCCGGTCCCCTCTTCCTCTCCCTGAGTTCCTGTCCTCTTCAATGAGCAGTGACCTCAGCTTGTTCAATGGGTTGTTGAATTCAGTGATGGAAGACCTCTCCATGATCCCTTCTAGGCCAGCAGGCTACTTGGTTTATTTCCTAAGTCTAGAAATAACCTGTTATTTCAGAAGATCCTTCCCAGTCTTGAAATTAGCCTCCTCAAGGGTCCTATTTTGTTGCTTTGAGTCATACACCTCCTTCTTCCTCCTACCCCAGCCTGGAAGGTTCTCAGTCCCTAATTTAATCACAGGTTGATGGGATGCTATGAGGTTGCAAAGAACTGGAGAGGATCCAGTTGATCAGGTCCTCCCTGGAGGAAAACAGTGTATTACACAGGGTGGGGAGGTTTTGCCACCCCCTACCTTCTCAGCTCTCCCTGGTGTACCTCAGCAATCCCTTTCCATTGCCCTCCATCCCTCCAGCTTGCTTTTGGGAGCCCCTCTGTCCCTGGAGGTACTCTGAACATCTACTTCCTTCCCAGCACGGTCTCTGAAAGAGAAGTCTTTCCTGATCCAAAAACATCCCTGCTTTAACTTCCATTCAGCATACGTCTTTGCTGATCCCCTCCTCTTCTGCATGCCCTTCCACGTTTTCCTTCACAGCCCCACTCTTGGACATATGTGACGTCCCCCACATCTGCTCTGCAGCAGAATGTGCCTGCATCCCTGGCTCCAAGTTGCATCAGCCCTGGCTGAATCCTACTCCTCAGGAACATCTTAGCTTTGTGCCTCCTAGCCCTCCTGTCCTCAGCAGCCTCATCCCATCACCTCCACCAGGAAACACTGTTCAATACGAATAGCAGTAGTGCTGTATCCTGGTTCCAGATCAGTGTTTCTCTCATGCTGGGCTCCATCCCTTAGCATCCAACACACATCCTTAAATCTTTTGCATTCTACATAAACATCTTTGCTTAGATCCTCTAAAGGGCTGGGCAAGAGAGGAAGCAGTGGTCTACAAAGAGTATGAAACTTTTGTGTCATGATCAAATGCTGACAAGCCCAGCTACGTGGCACAGCGTGAGGCCAGGGCTGCACAAGGAGAATGTGAGTATGAATCTGCTGCGAAAGGTGGTGTGTCAGTGATAGATGCAGAGCCGTTATTTCCTTCTTTCTGAGCTTCCAGTTCCAACCTCAGTCCCACAGAGCATCTCACAAGCTGCCCCACACCTGTGACATCCTCCCCATAACTGGAAGCCCACAAACCACCCCACCTGCTTTCCCTGCCAAGCAGAGCTGGGCTCCTGGATCCATGTACAGGGAGTAAACAGAGTCCATTTAGAAGGAAGAGAGCAGGTGCAGATAAATTTGGAACATAAGGAGGCGGAAGAGGACTCACAGCCCGGTGGAAACCAGCTTCCGGTGCTGGGGTAGCTCAGAGGAGAGGCAGCAGGAGCAACATGGTGAGGGCAGGGCTGCAGAAGCTGGGGGGAGGCTCAAACAGAGAAAGGGGGGTGAAGCTGGTGAAGAGCATCCGGAGATGTAAGTGAGGTCAGGTAATTCCTCATATAGTAGTTCCTGTGCTGCTCTGGGAACAGACAAACAAGGCCTTCCTTCCTCCTGGCTTCCTCCTCCTCAGCAGGTCTCCTTTCCAGGAGAGGTGGTCAGCCAGACTTCTCCTCCTGCATCGCTGGCTGCATCCCCCGGGGTGAATCACCTGGCCCTCACTGCACTCCAGCTTCACACCTCCCTGCCTGCCATGGGCTGGGTGGGCAGCACAAGCACAGGGGTCCTGCCTGGGACCAATGCAGGGCAATCTCCAGTGGTGCCCTGAGGTGGCACAGAGTGGCTGGGTAGCTGCTGGTGCTGCTTTGGACAAAGGTTGAAAAGCACCTGCTCCCTTCCCAGCATGGTGAAGTTGTGGCTGCTATTTTATGCTGGGAAAACACAGGACAATAGACCTGAAATCTCCCTGAAAAGCCATAATGGGCACTTGACCAGGTGTCAGCTCCAGTGCTGGCGAGCCTGGGTTGCAGTGCTATTTTAGGGATGTATTCTTTCCCTTTGCTCTGGCTATTTTTGGAGGCTGAGTGGGTACCAAAAGGACCCGGATATGTTGCAGATAAGGGAATGATGACATTTTGGTGCTCATGTTCCAGCCACAAACACTGCTCATAAGGGCAGACCCTGGGAATAGCAGCACTCCTGGCAGGAGCAGCATCCTGGCTGTGCTGTTCTTGCCATAGGCAGCAGAGTAGGGGTGCTGTGAGCTTCCCCCCAAGCAGTGCTGCCCCACACAGCTCCAAGGCCCTGACTGCTCTCCCAGGCATCAGCGGTGCCCTGCAGCACCACTGAGTCTCATGTCATTGCTGATGGGAGATCCTCCCTCTGTCCCTGGAGCAACCAATGCATATGCCATGGGGATGAGGTTATGGACCATGGGGGTCTACATCTAATGAGGCTGGGATGGGCTTTTGCTCCTCAGCCACAGAAAGGTCTGAGATGAGTGCTGACACTTGTAACACAGAAAAGGGGGATCTTTGTCACCAGGCAGCTGTGGCAGACATCCCTTTCTTGGAATGAGGGATACGTGGACTGGATGGGGGGAATTTCCTTGGCACAACTGTGTTGAGGAGAAGGCTACATCCACTGCCATCGATCTCCACTGCTACATGTAGGCTGGGGCTTAGCAAGCTACCCAGTCCAGCCTGGCTGTGACACCTGCATCCCACAGGTCCAGAAGTTGCAAGACTCAAGGGCTTTGCCCCACATTGGGAGAGTGTGTTTCTTGCCCTAGAGCTGCACAGAATAGCCCTTGGCTCTTGGAATGCAGCATTGCTGACCCACACATTCAGGAGATGAAGTGCCATAGGGCTTTCTTGGGACCCAAAAGGTGCCATGGATGGGGATGTGGACAGAGACAGCTCATGACTCTGCAATGCTTACATGCTCCTCCTGGCCCTGGGGGAGACTGGCGGCCAGGCCCTCTGGCCTTTTTACTGAAAGTTTCCTTTTGTGCCCACTGTACAGAGAGCCTGTTGTGCGTGTGCCCAGCCAGGGACAGCCCCCCTGGCATTTTGGGGTGATGGGGAGGAGAGCTTTGAGACAGCAGCAAGGCTGGCGCCCAAGCCGCCACCATGCGCTGCTCTGTTCCCATGGCTGCCCTTTCTCTGCCATGCCAGCCGAAGCTCTTACAGCAGCTGGGGCCAGGATAGAGGACATCCCCGCTGGGTCACCCTCCCCAGGGTTTCTCCATGCCAAAAACATCCGTGTCAGCTTGCAGCTTCCTCCTCTCCTTACCCTGGGCCCCCACAAGTTCTCCTTGCACCCCAGAGCTCAGCACAGGAGGCTTAGCCTGGAGAGACAGAGACAGAGATGCAGCATGCTGGAGAGGCAGGCGGTGTGCCACAGGCTGGGACTGAGACGACTTGTCTGGGCTGTCTCCAGCACAAGCTCGTGTGTAAGCCCTTCTGAATCTCCGTCTTTGTTCCCCTCGGTGGCGTCAGTAGCTCTTCGCTCTCTCCAGGAGATGATTCTGCTTCCGTCGCTGCCGTTTCCTGTGTTTCTCTCTCCCCCCTCGCTCCTGTAGAGCCAGGCAACACCAGCACAAAAACAGGATTCGAGCTGCTGGAGTATTACCCTGATAACAATGACCAAGGAGACAGTCTGCTGGATGGGACTGCTCCCAGAGCCAGACTGAGTGGGGCCCCTGGCTTGCTTATACCAACCTTTGGCACCCCCTCTTCCCTGTCCCCCAGGGTTGCTGGTACACAGGGGAGACTTTCAGGCAGGGGAATGAACAGCCAGGAAGGGGAAATCTGCCCATCAGCAGATTTCCATCCAAACACCTTGGCTATGGTGGCCAGGCAAAGCAGCTCTGACATTGCCACAACAGCTCACATCCCCTCCAGTGGTTGGTAAAGCAGCAGGGACCATGCCATGCTCCCCCTTTCCAACCCAGCTCCATTTCCCAGAGGAGAGAGTGTCTTCAGGGAGCAGCCAAGGGCAATTGTGATCAGGCTTCATCCACATGGGACAAAGCTGCTAAAAGCAGCTCTGGCTTGAAGGCAGGACTGAGTGATATAATGCCTACAGACATGTTCCCTGGACCTGTGTGTCCATGGAGGAAGAGCTGGGATTGCTTAGCATTCCAGCTAGAGATCTGAAATTCAGAAAAACCTCACCCATGGCCCAAAATGCTTGCATGGATCTTCTGAAGGAGGTCCCATCCCCAGCTTCTGGCCACCACTCCCTGATGAGGAGCTGCTGCCATTCCAGCATGCTGGTGGAGCCACAGAGGGGGAAGCATCACCCACTTGGCTTTGTGCAAAGCCAGCCAAAGCAGCTGAGGCGAGGACAGAAGGGGCCTGAGCGAGCCCAGCTGATGGTGCCTGAAGCAAGCTGGGAAGTACATGCACAGACCAATCTGCTGGCAGGTCTGGAGGCAGCGACAAGTGCTGGGAAGGAGCTGCAGAGTGGGAGCACAGCTGTAGGCCAAAGACACATCTGGAGCCTTGCTCCAGCTTGTTGAACACACCAGGTCTGTGAACAGGTGGGTGTCTGCACCACCCTCCCCCTCACAGGTGCTCACTCACCCAACCCCTAAGCAAGTGCACTCTTTGCTTTGTGCAGCAAGGATCTGCAGCTTGGGGGACAGCAAAATCTGACCCTGGATGACAAAAAAACTACCAGGGTGAAATCTCTCTTGGCTTTATGGCCTGGAAACCACACTGCTGTGCCTCACTTTAATGGGGCACCTGCTTCCCACTGGGTCTGCAGGTGTCTTGGAGGTGGTGCAATGCAAGAGATATCCTGGAGATGGAGGAGCTCCAAAGAAGTCCCGCCTGCTGCAACACTCAGCAAACACCAGCCTTGCAGAACAAAGCAGGAGCAGGGCCCCGTCTCCAGCCTTACTGATCCCTCCAGCCTTAGACCTGGCCTTGTTGCTCCAAGGAGAGATGACCACTGCCCTACCCTGTAGATGCCCAGCAGATGCACAGGATGTTGGAGCAACTGTTAGGACCAAGACAAACAGTAGATGTGAATCTGTCCTGCCAGGACCAGGGGATTGTAATCCCCCAGTTACCAGCAGTGCTGCTGATCCATAGACTCCCAGCGAGGGAGGAAAAGCTGACTTTTAGCCAACACAGAAGGTCTCTGACCAACAGAGGCAGGAAATAGCTACGGTGAGCGAATAAATAAATGGTGCAACTGTAGCTCTGCCTTACATGGTCTTCATGGGGAGTTTTCCTTTGTTTTTCAGGTTGGCTATTTATACCACAGAGTGTGAAAATGATGTCAGCAAAGCCTCTGCTCTTCACCACAAAGAAAACGAGCCCTGAGAACTTTTGCAAGGCCAAGAGACATCCTTAAGCAGCAAAACTCAGAGGCTGTTTGCAAGACTGGTGGAGCTGGCAGGAAACCCCAGCTGATGTGCAGTTCCCAAGAAGTCCCCTCCGCTCCATGCACCTGGCTTAGTGAGCTAGTTGTCTCAAACCCATCTAGGATATGGCTCTGCCCCTGTAGAATTCTGTCTTGCCTAAGATGGACTCATAACCCCTTCCCAGAACATCTCCAACCCCTTTCCAGCATCCCCTTTCTCACTGTCTTTATTTTTCACTCTCTTTTTTCTCTATCCCATTCTCTATTGCAGCATTTAAGGGTTTCAGTGCCAGCCTGCTCAACCTAGGTCTGCCCTGGGGGACCAGGAAAGAGGGGACAGGGCATCCTTCTCCTTGTGTTGCTTTGCTGTTCCCATGGGAAAACCCAGGAGGTACTCTGGAGAGCCAAGCTGCCAGTCAGGTCATGTCTATGCTCCCATGAGCTGGGAAAGCCCAGGTTCAGCACAGAAGAAAAAAGTGCACGAAGTTCAAGCTGAGCCTACTCAGCAGTGGATGGCGGGCAGCACTGGCCACGCTTTGGGAAAGGAGAGAAGGAATACACCTTCCCACCACATTTGTCCCGTGCAACTAGGAATAGCCATGACAAGTCCACACGAGTGGCTCTGCAGCCAGCGAAGCCTCAGCTTTAGCCCTGGTGCCGGCGGGCAGGGGCGGTCTGTGGCGGGATGGGAAGGGAAAAGCCAAAGGGAGTTCAAGGGTTGCCGGTGTACTTGAGACGAGAAAAACTCTTGCTGGTGACACATACATCAGGTGTTTCCAGACGATAACAAAACCTGCCTGAGGTCATTGATATTTAATTAGCAATGGGCTCAGTTAAACATTATCCCGGGGGCAAGAGGGAGGGGAAAAGGGCTGAATAGAAGAGAGAGATTTAACTCTTTGCAGAGAAAGAGGAGGAAGAAAGAAGGCTGCCTACAAGAAGAAAGGGTCTTTCTGGTGGGACCTTATTGGACCCTGACATTAGGTTGGCTGGAGGGACTAAAAATCTTTGGGGTACAGGCATCTCTTGGATCTCCGAGACAAAGAGGTGCTTTGCCCCATGGAAATGAAATGAGCTAACATTGGAAGCTCAACACCCCTGCACCCCAACAGCCCTGGGGCATCCAAGTGCAACTGCTGGAGCAAAACACTAGTGGGTGGTGAGGCCGGTGGCTTGTCTGGTTTCTTCACTGGAGCTCTCCTGGTCATGGCCATGCCGGTGGCTGGGGCACCACAGCGCTTTCTCTCTGATGGCTGAGTCATGGCCCTGTTATCTGTGTGGGTTCACACCTGGGTCTCTGCCTCACCACAGTCTCCCCCATTTCCTCTGGCAGCTGAGCCCCTGGCACCCATCCCATGCCACACACACACACACACACACACACACACACACACACGGAGACCTGGATCAGCACCTTGGGTCAAGGAGGAGAAAGGAGGTATGAGGGGCCTTACCTAGAGTTTCCCTTCAGGAAGAAGGCTCAGATTGAGGAAGGAGAGGTGCCGAAGGCTTGGAATGAGGGGCATGTGTGCATTTTGACCCTCCAAGCACAGCCTGACAGCCTGGCATGCTCCAGGAGGAGATGCTGTGAAGGTCTGGCTCACTCTGTGGTGCAAGAAGGAAAGCAGCATGCAATGGAGGGGGAAAGACATGTTGTCAAGGGAAGGCACCTGCCTTGGGGGTGTAGCTTTCATATCCTCACACTCTATCTTCCCCAGGCCTGGCCAGTACTGGGTGGGAGCTGTGTGTGTGTGTAGAAAAGGATGGGGCCACATTGCACACAAGGAGCCACAATTAATGGAGGTGGAGTATCCTGGTACCTGTAGGTGCTGTGTATGGTTGTTAGGGGGAAGCAGTGGACCCTGAAACAGGGAGCTGGCACCTGACAGCATGGGATGAAGGGCTGCTGTGGTGCCTTTGCATGGAGCAGGGCAGGACTCAGGTGAAATGGTGGTGAAATCCCACTAATACCCACCCTGTGCTGTCCTTCTCCAGCCCCTCACCATCTCCTTGATGCTCTCTGCCACTTCTCCCCTCCAAAATCTCCTTTTGGCTGCCCCAAACCTAACACTTACCTCTGAGATCACAGGGACCTGCTGAGCATGAGCCAGGTGGGGTGGGGGAGGGGAGCGTGTGACATGAAAAGCAGCTGCAGGTCCTGCCCACAGCCACCCTGACCCCCGATGCATCAGCAGCTTCATGGCACTGGGGACACCCGGTGGAAGGAGCTTGCTGGAAGAGGGAAGTGGAACAAGCTCAGGAGAGGACAGGACATCCCAGCCCAGCTTGGGGTGGCACAGCTCCTGCCAACAGGCTGGCATCCCCGAGGTCTGCTCCTGCCCCATAGGGAAGCGAAGCTGGGCTAGCATTCACCCACCACCCGCTTTGCTTGTTGGTGGCCAGGTGACAGGGGAATGCCCCCACTCCACATCACCGATGATGCATGAAACCTACCCAGCACAGCTGTACTGCAGTCCTGGGTCCTCACCCTCCTCTTATCCCTGCTATCACCCACGCACCAAGGAAGAGGACAGAAGTGTGGTACAGAGAAATAAACAACCGCTGAGCACCTTCCCCTCACCAGGAGCTGGTGTACTCCTGCTTTCTCACCCCTGGCTGAAGTGACATCCATGGCCACAGCCTGCACGCCCTGCACAGGAGCCATCAGATGTGGTGTAGGCCCACACCAAGGTCCCTCAGAAGTTGGAGAGGGGATAAAGCCAAGGCATGGAAGGTGTCACAGTCCTGGTCTCCCTGCACCCTTCACCCACAAGCTCTAAAAATGGAGTGGGGAGGGAAAAAATTTAAAATCCCCCATTTCATGGCAGATGAAACAGCAGCAGCAACCCCACAAGTCTTCAAGCAACGGAAGAGGCTGCAGCCCTGGGCAGGGCGGAGCAGGACAGCAGATGCAGGGATTTCATCTGTGAGGAGCAAGGAAATGTCCTGGAGCTGTTTGATCTTATTGTATGGAGGGAAGCCGGAGTGGGCGTCCAGCCTTGCTGGAACCAAACAAAGATTATAAATACCTCCTGCCATCAACAGCTCCTCGCTGACCCAGCCCACCACGGCCCTGGTTTCTGGCTGATTCCCAGGGGCAAAATGAATTTTGGTTTCCATCCAGCTCTTGCATGCAGTGGTGGATAGAAGCACAGTGCACAGCAGACACCTTGGGCCATAAAGATCAGGATGGGGCAGATTTGTCTGTAAGGGAGGATGTGCACAGGCAGAGCCTCTTCCCACCAGCCATACACAGTGCCACACACAGTGAGAATAGCCCCTGTTGGCTTAATTCAGTCTCTACCATCACTAGTGTCAATACAGAAGTTGAAAAAAATATATTTTAAAAGCCCTGTGGTGTGGCAGATGGGTGTGAAGTGATGCCTGAGCCCAGTGGACAGCCTCAGAGAGTTGTCCCCATGTCTCTTAAGGCACTGGGCTGGAGCGAAGAAGCCTTTTCCTGCTTCAATCCTCAAGTTTCAGTTTGGCGCCTCGTGTGCTACCAGAAGTGCCACCTGGCATTGGGGGGCTTTGGGGCTTGCAGGGAGCTGGGCCCTGATATTGCCTCTCAAGTAGCACGTGGAGGCCCTGGGGACCCCAGCAGTGCCTGTCACCTCTGGGAAGGGAGGGCAGCCCTCTGCTGTGCTTTAGGAAAGATGGGAGGTGATAGGAGATAAATTTAGTCTTCCCCACTGTGCCTGGCGGCCACTGCAAAACCACAATTCTGCAGCGCTGCTCTGGGTGAGGGATGAAGAAATTTCTCAAAACTCACATAGGTTCCTGTAAACACTGTGCACGGGGCAGGGGAGCAGCGTTGCACTGGGACCACTGACACCCAGTGGTGGGGAGTCTGTGATGGTCATGGGGAAGGAGGGGCTTTGGCTTGGCACAAAGAGCTCAGAGCCCCCACAGGGCTGCGGTCCTGGGGCAGGGCTGCTAACCACACCCTTGCCCTATGCAAGGAGGGTCTGACCTCCGCAGGGACTCATCACTCCACCACAACCCCCCTGGGTCCCACAGGCATTTCTAAGGGTTGATGAGAAGCCAGAGAGTTGTCAGGTTTGAAAGCAGTCCTGAGGCCACAGAGGGTGCAAGTCACTCACACACCGTGCTTGGAAAAGCCTGGGGAGCTGCTCCGGCAGAAAACCTACCATGCAGCATGTGAACCCAGCTACAGCTCCCCCAGGGCACCTTCGTCAGCCCCTCTCCCCGGTCAAGCATACTTGAAACTCCCTGCCTGTCACTGGGATCAAAGACTGGGGCTGGGATAGGAGGCAGGGGTTTCAGCTGATTGTAGGAGCCAAGACCTCCAACTTGAACCCATCTCTCCACACCCACCCCACCCCCCCACCTCCCAGGCATCCTCACACACTTCTAAGGTCTCCACTCCAGCACTGCAGCTGCATCTTGTTTCATCTCCAGCACGGGGAAAAAGGCAGTGCCGGAGCCAGATGCACCCCAGGAAAGCTGGAAAAGCAGCCTCCCACCCCGGGAGCACCATGTCCCAGCCCCTGCACCACTGGCAGCTGGGGACCACCGAGTGCTGGAGGTGAAACCCAGCCCCATTTCCCAGTCACAGCCCTCCCAGCACCAGCTGGGATGGAGCATGTTCCCACGGTGCTCTGTGCTGTTTCAGTGGGGTCAGGGCTGTGCCTGGCCTCCTGCAGCTCTCAGGCTGGTCTGAGCATCACCAGGGCACAGCATCTTTCCTAAGCAGACAGGGATGCCACTGGCGAGCAGGGAAGACACAGCATCACTGCACACTCAAGTTGCTGCAGGGGCTGAGAGGACTACGCTGAAGAGAAAAAGCTCCGAGTTAAAGGAAGGTGATTTAAAAAACCAAAACAATAACCAAGCAAACAAACAAAAACCCCCACAAACCCAAACCATAAGTCATTCTAAAACTATTTTCCAGGCTCTCAGAAACCACTGGACCAATGCATGGCCTGCAGATTGCTGCCCATTATACCGGGAACTGCCCCCAAAACAGAGGGCGGATGCTCTGCAAAGGCATTGGGAGAGAGATTTGCCAAAGGCAGCTCAGATTCCATCTTTGCCCTTCACCTGCATGACTTAGGAGGGAAACCTCCAAAACCTGTATCCCAGAACTCCCCAGCCAAGTACCTGGGCATAATCGCGGCACTCCAGGGAGCCCTCGGAGGAGATACCACATAGCTCAGGTGACCTGGGCTCAGCTCAGCAAGGCTTTTCTCCAGGCCAGCCCCACAAGCAAGCCCTTGGGGACAAGCGTCCTGCACACCAACTACAGAGGGAGGAGCGCCACCTCCTGACGCTGGGTGTGCTCTTGTCCCCAGGATAGAGGATTTAAAAGCCTCTTTTGGGGGTGTTTCCTCTACATGTAGTGTTTTATCAGTCGAACCTCACTTTAAGAATACACTAGGTTGCAAGGCAAAGCAGCTCCTCCTGCCAGACATGCGGCAAGCACCCACAAGGACAGCATTTCTTCAGGACGACTTCCTTCTAATTAGGTGCTAATTTAACTAAAAATTCCCTCTGCTATCATTACCGCTTCAAAATAGTCATCAGTTCCCCAGCCTCCAGTGGAGCTCCCAAGGCAAAGTGCAATTCGGTAACGAAGTGCTTTTAGAAATTTTCATCAGAGTAGTTCATAGCTTATCAGGGATGGTTATCCTCCTTTATTCTAGCAATCCCAGTTCCTTTAGATGCATCTGGTTTGGTCAGAGCAGCAGTAGCAGACAGGGCTGGCTCACAGACCCCCATTCACTCGCCAGCTAATACATAAGCCTTTAGAACAGCCAACTCACTGCCAAGTGAAAAAGACCACCTAGGGCTTACTAACAGACAGGAAAACCTCACCCTCCAGAGCTGCTCATAAATCTGCAGCCTCAACATGGGAGACTGGAAATCCTCCTTTCCTGCATCATGGAACTACTAATTTAAGGTTCTTCTCTACCTACATGCTGATTTGGAACATGGGGGGAAAAATAAAATTAGTGGTCAAGACCTCTCTCATTACACTTGGCTGAAATGAGCCAGCAGGTTCATGTGTTAAATGAGGCTGACAGAGCCAGCCAGCCTGTTCAGTCATCCAGGCTGGTTTCTAGGGAAACAAGGTAAATGTTTTTCATCCTTCTCACCACCTTTTAACTCTTCGAAGGTTCTTACACATCACCATAGGGAATTCTGCACTCACCTTCTCCTACTTCATTTAGAGCAAATAGTATGAAACTGGGTCCATCTGGGAGCAGCACTCCCTTTCAGTGTGTAGATCTGGCAAGTTGCTACCTCAGTTGCCACCATGTCTCCAATTATGGTCAGTAAAGGTCCTGCCAGCAGTTATCTAAATTTACGCCAGCCTTCTGCCTGAAGTGCGAGTGATCTCACTGCCGCAGCTGGAGGCAGACAAGCCCTGGAGGCCACTGCTGCCTTTCTTGGTATGAGGCCTCCACTCCCCTCACAATGCTTCACTTGGGACCAGCACTGTACCTGTAGTGCCTGTGTGCAGGGTCAGGCTTCATCTCTGCTCTTCACCCATGAGACCTGGTTGGGAGCACTGGCCCAAACACCTCCCTAGGAGCTGGCAGAGTATTTTGAGCTATGCAGCAACTTAAAACCAGCAGCACTCATTGTTCTCCCTCCTCCTTGGAAGGTGGGATGCACGAGTCACCCTCTTCCCCTCCCAGGTGGGCTCATTTCCCATCACCCCACAGGGATGGGAAAAAAGATTCAGGAATACCGAGTTGCTGCTTCCAAGAACAGCAGCAATCTGTGTTTGCAAACAGCATGCAGGTTACATCCCCTCCATCCTACAGAAACTGAAGTGTTTCCATGGCAACAGCCACCTACCTAAAATATAGTGATGTTTCAACAGTCTGAAGTAGTTTCATTAATTTAAAAACCTGTTTGACTGAAAGCTCTCCAGCCACCCAGCAGAGGATTAACACACAGTAACTGCAACATTTCAGGGCTCCTGATGCTTTAGCTTCCCACAAACAAGCAGAGCAGCCTTGCTCTGCCCCAGAAACCTTTGCTCTGACACAGCAATGGCATCTACTCTCTCACTACATAAAGCCTTCTACGAGTTGGATGCTCACACATCTGAGCTTTATTTGCTGCTTTGGTTTGGCTGGTCCCATGCATAGGGCCTACAGTGAGAGTACCAAAGTTGACACACCTACACATAAACCAGAAGCTAACATTAATTTCCTTAAAATATTTATTTTTTGGTCTGAGAGCACACAGGCCACAGGACACAAGATCATTCCACGCATTAAGCTGTCTCCTCTTTTGCAATGCGATCTTTCTTAAGTGGTCCCTGAAAAACAAAATAGTAAGAAAACTATGAGAAGAGCAGTCTGCAAAGACCACGCCACATCTCCATTACAACACTGACACTTCTGCTCCTGCTGCAAAGAAATTAAGGCAGAAGAAATCCTGTGCTGCAGCAGGTTGGAAATCCCAAGCCCATCTGCACAGCTGCAGGTTACAGGGAAAGCTGAACTTGGCACAACCACACTGCACCAAACCAGCGACTTCATCTGTAACAGAAGCAATGCTGGCGCCACCTTGTGGCGAATCTCCCAGGCAGTCCACAAGCAGCTGAACCACTCTGACCAGGCAAGGGCCTGGCACCCAGGACTTTTTTTTCCTCCTGCAAGTGACAAATTGAGAACACCACCCACAGTCTGCTGAGCACCATCCTCTGGAACAGCTCTCAGAAGAAATGCAGTGCAGAGCCACACCCCACAGGTGCCAGATACTGCTTAGAGCTTTTTCCACCCCTCATCACTGAACAAGTTGTGCCCAAACACAGCAACACCCCTATAGTGCTAAGTGCTGTCACAAGGCAATTGAGACCTCAGCCAGCCTTATGGTTGTCACCAAGTTGACAGGATGAATCCTCTTGACTGAAGCTACACTGTTTCATAAAAATTTTGGCCCTGTGGCAGCCCAAAGGTCAAGCTACCAACTGCCATTAGCGGAAAGACAAAACAGATATGCAACACAAAGCTGCCAGCTTCAGCAAGTGTCATTACCATGAAAGCCTTCTTCTCTTCAGCTGTCTGGAAGCGGCCATGACCAAATTTGGAGGTTGTATCAATGAACTTCAAGTCAATCTTCTCCAGGGCCCGGCGCTTGGTCTGCACAAGCAGGGACTACAAAAGAGATGCCAGGTGAGTACATAACACCCTCTCAGCCTGCCAGTATGCTGGCTACTTCTTAACACCTCCACAGCTAACACCAAAGCCACTCCAACCTCACACTTCAGCTGCTATTAAGTGCAAGGAGCACTTGCTAGTAAGCCAGCCTGCACCTCTGTCCTCAAGAATTCTCAATCCTAAAGCATGCCCAGCACTACAAGCAGCCCTGGACTGAATTAACTGGGGACCAGACCTCAGGGTGGGTTTGTGTGCATGGGGGCTCTTCTTTCTAGCTGGCTACGCAAAGTTCCAGAGCAACAAGCAAAGCCAGTGCCAGAGGCAGTGCAGCTAACTTTGCTGCCCAGCCCATGTGACAGGAGGTTGCACTACTAACCTTGCGCAGGGTTAGGACCCTCTTCTTGGTCCCAACAACACAGCCTTTCAGCATGATGAAGTCATTGGTCACCTCACCATAGTGGACAAAGCCTCCCTGAGCAAGGAGAGAACAGTTAGTGCTCTGTATAAAGCAGGATCAAGCGACCACGCCTGCCTGCTAAGAACAGCAGCAGCAAGAGACTGATGAAACAGCAAAAGCTGCTCTGCATGCTCAGTTATCCCTTATTTATGAGTATCATTTCTAGGTTTATAACATCTCTATACTACTGCCACATACCAAATGCAACTAGCAAGTTACTCAAGTTGATAGTGAGAATGACTAAGCAACACCACCTCCCCCAGCATCCCTGTTTTATCTTAAGAGCTCTTCATTCAATCATTTTGCAACTTATACTAGGCCCACCTGCTATTAAGATTGCAGCTCACAAGCAGACTCTGCAGAGCCACAACCACTCACCAGAGGGTTTATGCTCTTGTCAGACAAGTCATAATCAGTTGAAGCATTGTTTTTGATCAGCTTTCCATCCTTGATTTGGTAACCCTGGCCGATCTTGTAGATCTAAAAATATCAATATTTCTATTTAGCAAAAGGTAGAAGGGGCCTATCACCAGCCAAAATGCAAAGATTTCTACATAGGGATAGGAAAAAAAATGTCAGTTGCACTTTTAAAACATACGACCATACAAGAATTTTGTTATCCAATGTAACAGACTATGGTTACTGCCCTCAAGATGACATTCAAACAGAGCAAAGCATCCAAAGCAAAGCTCTCCACCCTATTCACTGTCACACAAGGGACCTCAGCCAGCTCATTTCCTCCCAGCAGTTCAGAGACACAAACCTTCTTATTGATTTCAGTCCGATGGTGATAGCCCTTCTGACCAGCCCGGGCCACAGAGAAAGCCACGCGAGCAGGGTGCCAGGCACCAATGCAGGCCACTTTGCGCAGACCTCTGTGAGTCTTGCGGGGCAGCTTCTTGGTGTGCCAGCGGCTGGTAACACCTACAAGAAATTGAAGCAGTGTTGTCTACTGTCAAGCTGAGATGTCACCAAACTGGACTCATCTGGAGTTTAAGCCACCTTTCAAGCTGCTGTCTCCAGGCAACAACAGGGAAGCTCAGACCCAACATCCCAGGAATGAGCCACATAAACCAGTGAAGCACTCAGCCCCTGTCCCTGGGTTATGTTCTCAGAAGGAAGGCAGCATGGAATGACTCCTCACAGGTGTCAGGCGCTGTGCCCAGCGCTCATTCCATTCTTTCATCATTGAACCACGACAGCACTATGGATTTACCTCCTCAGCTCTTTTCACAAGTCTGTGGGCTAACTCAAGGCTTGGATTTCATTAGAGAACTTCCATGTGCTTACCTTTATAACCCTTGCCCTTGGTGACTCCAATGACATCAATCATCTCATCCTGGCCAAAGACGGTCGACACAGGCACCTGCTGTTCCAGCTTCTCACGGGCCCAGTCCACTTTCTCAGCAACAGTGCCACCATTTACCTGGATCTCCATCAAGTGAGACTTCTTCTGTCTCAGGGGAAGTAAACGCATCTAGAAAACACGAAGGATGAAATTTAGGCTCCTGCTGTTCCAAGATGGACCTTTTATTAACTAGCCCAGTATCCTAGCTGTGGCCCAATCTGTTTTTCTAGCTAAGCATCCCCTTTTCCAAGATACACAATTTCAACACTCAAATAAAAGGTATACACTAATGGGAAAGGCTCTCTTGTTTCTTAACAGGTCACAGTATCTGGAAGTTATACACCACCCAGAGAACACAATCCTAACCTCACAGTCACCAGCCAAACATGATCAAGGAAGGACAGGAGATAAGGGGTGATGGCTTTAAACTGAAGAGGATAGGTTTAGATTGGACATAAGGAAGAGGTTTTCTTTTTCATGATGGGGGTGATAAGACACTGGCACAAGACGCCCACAGAAGCTGATGATGCTCTGTCACTTGAAGTGTTCAAAGTCAGGTTGGATGGTGCTTTGAGCAACCTGAGCTAGTGAAAGATGTCCCTGCCCATGATGAGGGGATTAAAACTAGATGATCTCTAAATGTCCCTTCCAACCCAAACCATTCTACTGTTCTTTCATAAAGCCTGCTATACTGAAGGACACTTTGGGTGGGGTCACATTTACAGTTACTTCTCCTGTATTTAGCACAGTAACAAGTATCAACAGCAGTTGCAGTTCTACCTTTGCTGCATGGAATGGAAAATTTACTTTATTAAAATCAGCAATGTCATAACATCTCATTGCACTTACAGTCAACTTGAAGTCAACTCACAATAAGTCTGGCAAAGCACTGATGGCTGAGGAGTCACCACCACACCACTCAGCAGTACAACTCCAGCTGAGCAACAGAAGCCATCAAAAGACAGTGTTGACAGCCCCTATAGAACATAGCCTGAAATGATGCTGACCATGCAAACCCCAGAGTTACAGGTTCAGGCTGTTTTCATTTGCAGCCAGAATTACAAGAGACTGGGTCTACATGGTATCGGCAAAGGACTGAGTTCAAGAAGTTCTTACTGTGGTTCAGTCTCTTGGACATGCTTCACAAGAGTGCCAGCAGTTGCCCATAAAGCACCTCAGGCATCCTGTGAGTACAGGCTTTATACAGAATGAAGAGGGCTGGTCCATGTACTTTGCTTAACAGTTCACGTGCAGCTACAGGGGAGGGCAGAAGCGTCCCTACAGAGCCGGACTAAGTTTTATGCTTCCTCTCTTAGCTGTTTCCAGTGTACATCTGAGTCCCACAGGCACTTACCTGAGTGTGAGCCATGACTCTAATAACCTGGCAGTACTTCTTCATGCTATTGAAATCTTTCTCCAACTGCTTTTTGCCTTCCTCATCTTGCCATTTCTTGCAGTATTTGGTAAAGGCCTTCTTCTTGGACTTGTGCCTTCAGGAGCAGAGCAGAGACAAGGTTTGGCTAAGCCCTTCATCAATCCCCCAGGGAAGCGGGGATGAGCGGAAGGAGCTGCCACCTCAGCTGGTTTTGGCTCATTACCAGTTTCTAAGAAATTTTTTCCACTGGCAAGCGGAGCCTGCAGCTCATCAGACAGTGGCTAAGTTGCCAGAGCTGAGCGGAGCTGCCATGAATTCCAAAGCACATTAATAGTCACAGTACAGAGGACTGTAGAGAGATATCAAACAATAACAGAAAAAACAGATCTTTAAAGCAATTGCCAGATGACTGCTATCTGCTGCAGAAGACCACAATTTCCCCCCGTGCAAGCCTGAGCTCTGCCTGACAGTAAGGTCACTACTCTAACACCCTTGAGATCACTATTGCTCTACTCTGACATCTTTTCAGCCTATAAAGTTCATAAACAGGCTGTAAGCTCTAGACATGCTAGAGCTGCACTCAGGCCAACGCGCACACTTTGAATCACAACAGTGCCTGGAACAGTAATCAGAAGTAACACTTGTCCTCTCCTTTCCTGAGAAAACAGGGCTACAGTCAGGACTCGACACTCAACAACAAGCACCAGAGGCGATTTCCTTATGTCCGCCCGTCGAAGTATCATCATGTGTAGCCTGTTAAAGAGATCTCAGGCAAAACCCACCCTGGTCAGTCCCGTGCCAAGATGGGCACTAGCTAACACTATGCTGTCACCTTCCTAGAGCTATTCCTACAGCCTACCCCATTATTAGGCCAGCTCATCACAGCCAAACACTTAACAGCAGAAAAGCCTCTTCAAAGAGCTGCACTAGCATGATCTGCAACCCAGCACAAAAAGTAACCCATCATGGCACGAGATCAAGGCAACAAGCAAAATCTTCATGCTCTTACCAGTTCTTGTAGAAGCGACGCTTACACTCATCACTGATGTGCTCGGCAAAGATGGTCTTGAAGCTACGGAGACCACGAGGAGTCTGCACATATCCCACAATGCCCACAATGACCATGGGAGGAGTCTCTATTATAGTGACTGCCTCAACCACCTCCTTCTTATTCACCTCTGGATGAAGACAAATACAGCACAACAATTAACACCAGCATCAGCTGCTAAACAGCATCTGCTCTTTCTCACGCAGAACAAAGGTTTAACGACTCAAGCTCTTTTCACAAAGGCAAGGAAGATGCACGGTGAAGTGACCAACTCTTAAGTTATAATTTAATGCCTCACAAAAATTTAAGGCCAGCTCAGCAGGAAGCACAGCAAAGCCTGACAGGGAAAATGGATAGTAGAGTGACAGAACCACATCCAGAACAGGAAAAACAGAAAAAAAACCCAAAGCAAAGGCAATCTGCTGATGTTCATCCATCAAGAAGGGGCCATCCTAAGCAGCCTCTTACAGTACAGCTGAACCAGACCACCAGGTCAACACGCATCTCAAACAGGGCCATTATCAGGACAGACACTGCTAGATATGAAGTCTTGCTGCTGGGATGCCACTCATTGAAGTGGGAGGGGTTTGGGTGCTTTATACCCTACCCACTCAAGGACTCTGAACAGAGTGAAGTCAAGCTAGGGCTGAAATCCAGAGCTACTAATGAACAGATGACCTTTGCCATACATAAATAAAACCACCTCCTCTATCAAAAGGAATACCAATACATACTGGATCCAGGTCTGTCAACTTCACGAACAATGTGGGTCATGCCAGCTTTGTACCCCAAGAAGGCTGTGAGATGGACAGGCTTGCTGGGGTCATCCTTGGGAAAGCTCTTCACCTTGCCCCTGTGCCTGCTGCTGCGCTTGCGGGGCAGGAAGCCCAGAGACCCATGCCTTGGAGCTGAGAACTTGCGGTGAGACTGCAGAGAGAAAATAAGAGGTTGTGTTTGCTAGCTAGTCTCTTGCATTGGAACACAAATGTGATGCATATGCAAGACATTTTGCATTCCAGAAATTCTTCTCAGCATTAGTTGTTCAGCTTCTGAATTCCATTATAACCTTAAAACATAATCCTCATGCCCCAACTATGTTGTCCCTACATTCCCTGACAGCCCCCCACCCCCAACTTGCAAGCTTATTTTAAGACATCCCCAAGACCCATTCTAGTTTGGGAACCACACACAATTCAGTTTGACCACAGCATACCACCAGAATTTCAATGCACCCCAAAAGCCTAGAAAATAGAGAAGCACAGCTCAACCTCATGGTACATTTAAACAAATCTGTAATGCTATGAAAGCAATTGCAGTTTGAAAAGCTGCAGTAAACCTGTTATTTCAATATTCATCTTTGAGTCAGTCATTTTGGGTGGAAGTAGAGAGGTGGGGTTTTTGGTGGGTTTTTTTGGTGGTTTTTTTTTTTAAGTTGTGCTACTCAAGCTCCAGCCCTGCAGCCTCCCTCTACAACCCAACAGCCAAGTAAGGCAGGGCTACACCTGGAGTTCTCTGCCCAAGAAAGAATTATCCATTCAAAATCGCATCCAAATTTAAGAAAGATATTGTACAATTAAACCCAGAGCTAAAAACCCCTAGGTAGAAAGTGCTTTTTACTTTTTCAAAGTTACTTGAAAGAAGGGGCCTTAAGGAGACTTTACCAGCCCCTAAAAGAGGGGGTTTTAGTTGAGATGATGAAATCTTGTAGCAGGTCCCAGCAGAACTACGCCAGACAGAAAGTCGCCCACCACCACGTACGACTGACATAAACATCTGATCCTACAGATCAAAGGGGGGGAACTCGCCCCCCCCCATAGCCCCACTGCCCTTGCAGAAGCGCACAAAGTGGTCTCTCTGGGCCCTCAAATGCGCCCTTACCCCTCTTGCCAGGCCAAGCAGGTGCTACTGCGGGGAGCCTCTCTCGAGAAGATCCCCTCCTTCCTGAACTAAAGCACAGCAAACACCGCCACGAGACAAGCACCGCCCCTGGCTGCCCGCTACCCGCGCCCCCAAGCACCAAACAGGCCCAGCCAGAGTCCCCAGGACAAAGCCTCGCTCGCCCGCGGCACCTGTTAAGGCCCAGCCCTAAAATAAACATCGCGTCGCCTCCCGCAGCAGCCTGATATGGCAGAAATGAGAACAGGCAGCTTCTGGGGGCAGGATGGCGCCGATAGCCAAGGGATGGCGCGGCCGGGCCGGCATCACCACCAGCAGCACCTACCATCTCGCCGCCAGGCCGGAAGGGCCGAGCGCAAGCGCGCGGGCGATATTTATAAGCGACCCGCCCCCTGGTGACGTATTAAATGCGCGCGCAGAGGGCGCCGCTCTCGTGAGAGGCGGATGAAGAGCAGGCTTACGGGTGGGGAGCGGGGCCAGAAGGGCTCGGCGGCGGTGCTGCGCGGGAGATGCTGCGCCGGAGATGCTGCGCCATGGGAAAACAAGGGCGTACGAAATGGCGGGCGGGGCTTCTTGGAAGGGGAAGCGCCTGCGTGTACAGGTGATAACAGATAACGCTGCGCCGTAGTAGGGAAAGGAAAGGGAGGAAGGAAATAAAATAGGTACAACTCCTCACGCGAGTGCGTCGCTGTTGTTTTTTTTATCGTGTTATGCAAAATGGTGGCGTTCCTGTGTCATTGCTCGGGCAGGTATCACGACAGGGGGGGTGTCCCAACGTGATCGTCATTCTTGAACAGACTAGGTGCTTGTTCTGAGGCGGGAGGGAGCACCTGCCTCGACACACCATCCCAGTGTCAGGTTTAACTGGTTTTGTTAAACAGCTCTTAGAGCCCAGGAAGCTGAAATGGCCTCTGAGCTGAGAGGTGCTTGACAAACCTTCACCACGGTTTGCAAAGGGTGTTAGGCAAAGTAAGGGGAAAAAAAAAAAAAAGCTTTTACCAATGAGAAGTGGGCCTGTGTAAATCTCATAAGGTTTAATAAGGCCAAGTGCAAGGTGGTGCACCTGGGTTGGGGCAACACCCAGTATTGCTGCAGGCTGGGGGATGAAGGGATGGAGAGCAGCCCTTGGGACTGTGGACTTAGGGGTACTGGGGGGTGAAAAGCTGGGCATGAGCTGGCAACGTACACTTGCAGCCTAGGAGGCCAATGATGTCAAAAGCGGCATGGCTAGCAGGTAGAGGGAGGGGATTCTCCCCCCGCTACTCTGCTCAGGTGAGACACCCCCCCGGGGAATACTGTGTCCAGCTCTGGGGTCATCAGCACAGGAAAGACATGGACCTGCTGGACTGGGTCCAGAGGAGAGCAGCAAAAATTGTCAGAGGGCTAGAACACCTCTCCTATGAAGAAAGGCTGAGAGAGTTGGGGTTGTTCAGCCTGGAGAAGAGAAGGATCTGGGGAGACCCTGTTGTGGCCTTCCAGTACTTAAAGGGGGGCCTACAGGAAATACAAGGACAGACTTTTTAGCAGGGCCTGTTGTGACAGGAAAAGGGATGATGGTTTTAAGGTAAAGGAGGGTAGCTTGAGACTAGATGTAAAGATGACATTTTTTACATTGAGGGTTTTCACAGAGGTGAAAGACTGTCACAGGTTGCCCAGAGAGGTGGAAGATGCCCCATCCCTGGAAACATTCAAGGTGAGGTTGGATGGGGCTCTGAGTAACCTGATGCAAGATGTCGCTGCTCATGGCAGGGGGGTTGGACGAGATGACCTTTGAAGTTCCCTTCCAACACAAGCCATTTTATGATTCACTGCTGACTTTAGCACCCATTACTTTTGTATTTATCTCAAAATAGAAAAAGTTATCAAATAACTTACCTTCTTTCATGCAGGGACACGTTCTTGGGCTGATGATGCAGCGCTTCAGGCGCTGCATCCCACTCTGTATTCCCACAGTGCTTGGTACAATGCAGCTCCAAACTCAGTCAGAGCCTCTGTGTGCTACTGTTGAATTAATAATAAACAATAAAACCAATGTAAATGTGAAAGTTATGCTGTGAAAGAGGAACTGAAAATAAGACTTTCTGTGGAGACTGTCTGGAGCTGTTGTTATTCATGCTGTTACGTCTTTTGGTCTACTTACTGTTCTTCTGGCACAGAGATAAGCACCACCAGGACCAGCCATGTCCCTAGGAGATGATGTGATCTAGCACTGGAGCATGCTCTTTAGGGTGGAGGTGAAGCAGAGCTGAGGTGAAACCTGAACAGGGAGGGAACTGGGAGAGAAGAGATAAATTATTCACTTTTCCTCCATTGTTACCTTGAAATCAGATAGAACCTGGCTGAAGAAGCTCTCTCAGACTTCCCTGGATTGGAAACTGTGAGCACCTTTGTAGGATAACTGATGGGACACATGTCTCTGGCTGAAACATTCCCTCAAGTGGCTCTAGTTGTCAGCCAGAAATCCTACATCTCCTGGCTGAGGAGGGGGAAGAAGGACCACCCTAAAGGATCTGGAGTGGTCCCACATCTGAGCATCAGGGGAGGGTAATGGGGCTGGATGGAGCTGCCCGCTTTACCCAGCCACCTGCTCAGTTGGACTGGGCTGGCTAAAGACCAGGTGAGGAGGTATCAAGAAAGCAATTCTGCAAGATGTGGTTCCTCCAAATGACCACTATGAGTTAGCATAGGCATAGATACCCTCCTGGCCTCATGAGCTGTGTACCCGATTTTTCGCGTTGCTGGAGACATGGGACGTGCACCTGGCAGCTGGGACAGCCGAGTGCTTCATCCAGCCCATGCTCTGGTGGCCAAAGGACGGTCCCTTTGGAGAACAACTCCTGGCTGCTTGCTCAGAATGTTAAGGTGTCACATTGCCTCTGGGTCAGCCTGAGAGCCTCAGCTGAGGTAACACAGGCTGAACCCAGACTTTGGATAAGTGGCATGGCATCAGGGCACCTGGGTGGCTGGTAAACATAAGAGCCCAGCCAGCTCAGCTGATGGCCACATCCTACAGCTGCTTTCTGGGGTGGGAATGCAGGACAAGAGCAAAGCGAAGAAGCTGATGAAGTCACCAGGTGTTTGAGGTGGTATTAGATATATCCGCAAGGTTATCTGTGGACAATAACCAACTGCTGAATAATATCCACTCCCACCACATCCAGAGGCTGAATAAATTGTGGATAAGTAGACATTTTTTTATTATTATTATATGGGCCTGTTATATATATATATGTTATTATTGAGGAATATGCTCAGGGCAGGGGGGACTAGATGACTTTTAAATGTTCCTTCCAACCCAAACTGTTCCATGATTCTGTGATAATCCACTACTGCCTGTGGTACAAAAAGAGATGCAAGCCCAAGTCCATAAAGAAGATGGTACCCAAAACTGGGTGTGCTGGAGCTCCCCACACATGGGGCACCTGGAGTTTACCCTCAGGATCTCCTGGGACTTACAGAGAAGGATGTGTTTGACAAACACAACCCAGTAGGGAGATAGGTGCCCCTGGGGATGGCTCCTGTCCTGCCTTCTCCCTCTCTGCCAGGGACTGTGGCACCATGTGGAAGCCATCCAGATTCCCACCGTGGAGAGGCTGACCTGTAATGTGATGTAAGTGCTACATGTTATTATTGTATCAAATTACTGAAAACACTAATTAAACTGTTCAAGCAAACACCTACCTATAGAATAGAGCCAAGCCCTGCCGCCAGCTGCACAGTTGTGACACTGCTAAGCCATTCAGTGTGGGGAGGTTGGTTACCCAGCTAGCATGGAATAATCAAGGAGGGCATATCCAAGTGTTAAACGTACTCGATCAACTCCCAGAGGCCTTTCACCTCCCCTCCCCAATGCCAGTCCCTGCAGGTTAAATAAAAATCAAGGCTGGAGTCTTTGGTGGAGGGAGTCTGTGTGGAAACCTGCATGAAAAAGCCCGTACAGACCAAGGGGTGCTTGGTTTCATTGCCTGCCCTAACCTGGGAGACAGTGGGAAGGGAACCAGTACAAACTGGAGGGCTGAGGATCCAGCTATGCTGGCATTGTAGCTCATCTTCCCAAAACAGAGCTGTCCTATCCCTAGAAACATTCAAGGTCAGGTTGTATGGAGCTCTGAGCAACCTGATCTAGTTAAAGATGTGTCTGCTCATTGCAAGAGGGTTGGATAAAATGACCTTTAAATGTCCCTTCCAATGCAAACCATTCTATGATTCTACAAGCGGATGTGATGGGGGACTGTCCATCCCCTACCTCCAACCTGCCCCTCAGAAGGTGATCCACAAAGGATGAGGGATGACTGCTCACTTTTGAGGGTGTTTGTCCTGATGGTGACCAAGGGTGGGCTTTAAATGCTTTTTTTTCACCCCCATGCATTTGCCTGTAGCTCCTGCACAGAGCTGGAGTCATGGAACCAATTTGTAGACTCTGACAAGAAAATAGATTCAAACTGAGGTAGAATGAAATGGTGCTTGAGGAGGGTCAAGCATGTTCCCCATCCCACCACTCTGTCCTTTGCTCCCTTGCTGCTAACCTGACTGTGCAGGTGTGTCCCAGAGACCAGTGAGACATAAGCTGGTCATTGTGCTTCGTCAGCCTCCGTGCTGAGGGCTGGGTACAGCACTGTCACTCCACCTGGGTCCAGAATGGAAGCAGTGGGTTTTGATGTGTACCTGGTTTGTTTGGCCAGGTCTAAACCCTCTTCATCCAGAATATCAGAGCATTTTAGACACCTCATTAGCAAAATCAAACATCTTCCCTTTTCATTTAGCTTCCCTCTTTCATTCATCTCTCCCAGTTCATGGGGATTTAGCTTTCAACATATGGACTTCTGTATTTCCGGGCCCTTTGAAGATGTTCTGGTGCTGTAAGACCTTACAGAGTATTCTCAGTGTTCCCACCTTGCCCTTTGTCTGGCTGCTTCCAGCAAAGCTGCTGCCTGGTTTGAGTTGTGATATTTCCACAATGAGAGGGAGAGATATCTGGTGGTGGTATGCCTGGTGGAAACGTGGTGCAGAGCATTGCTGCTCAGCTCAAGTGTTTGAGCACTTGGGCTTCGATTGTGTTCACGGTGAAGTGGACAAGCAGACTAAACTGTTTTAGCTTCCACTGCCAACCTTAGGGGAACCAGGTTACAACCCAAGGGCTTGCTTTTAATTTCACTCATATTATTTGGGGCCCTGAAGAAACACAGCTACTCTGTGCAAAAGGCACAGGCCAAGAAGCTTGAACTGCCCCTAAGGCTGGATGGCTTCTCCACAGGCATCCCTCCCCAACTCTGCTGGTGGCTGCTGTGGCCGCTGTGGCCACTGAGGAAGCCCAGGTGACTCCCAAGGCTGCAGCCCCAGAGATCCAACCTGCCTATCTTGCAGTCTCTGCCTCCCAGAGTCAAGGGGCTACCCTAAAGTCTGGACTCTTACATGTTCACAAAGGGCCTTTTTCCTGCTGCCCCCCTCCCAGGGACACTGTGTCTGTAGGGTAAGGATGTTAGAAACCTGAAGCACTGCTGCAGTGCAGTTCAGAGTCTCGCCATGCACCTCTGCCCGGGAGCAGGTACCCAGAGCCAGGGAGCGCCACCAACTGCTACCCTTGGACATGCAGGTGTCATCCAGAGGGGACAGTTTTACCCCTCTGTGGGGGCTGCAAGCAGTGAAATACTTAGGTTGGACTGTGTGGCGGAGGGGTGATGGGGACCGAGGTTGTGAGCAGGTAGGGGGTTAGCCCCACACCTCTGCTAGGCCCTGCCAAAACAAAGCGGGGCAGCGCCTCTGTTGCCCTCTCCTCCTGTGCTGGTGGCGGCGGCGGTGCTCTTCGGTACCGGAGGCTCTCACCCCCTCCGCCCCAAGCACCCCCACACCCCCTTTCCGGCACCCGCCGTGTCCTCACCCCCTACGCTTTTGCCCCACAACACCCCACGCCTCCTCCCAGACATGCCCAGTCCTTTCTGCCGCTGCCGTACGGCGTGGACGGCGGCGGCGGCGGAGAGTGGGAAAGGGGTGGGTGCGCGCTCCCGCGGCGGCGCGTCCCCGTGGGCGGGAGCACCCGGCTCACCGCCGCTGCCGCCGGGCTGCCAGGCACGGCTCGGCGCGGCTCGGCTCGGCTCGGCGCAGCCCGGCACGGCTCGGCGTAGCCCGGCACCGCCCGCCGAGCCCCCCGCCCGCCTCCCGCCCACCCCCGCGCCGCCATGGACGGGGGCGCCTTCGGAGCGGGGAAAGCCGGCGGCGCCTTCGACCCGCACGCCTTCATCCGGCAGCCGCACACCCTCCTGCGGTTCGTCTCGTGGGTAAGGCACCGCCGCCACCGGGGGCTGCCGCCGGCACCGGCACCTGCATCGGGGCGGGGGGCGGCCGGCCGGGCTGCGGGGGGGGAGGGAGCGGCCGCGGGTCTCCCTCCGGGGCGGGCGGCCGTCGCCGGCCCCTGCCGCGACCTTTCTACATGTATATAAATATATATAATAATGATGTTATGTGTTCTATACCATTATAGATTATTATAATTGTATGCTATTATGTGCTGTGTATTTATTATATTTTATATATGCTTGTGTACGTATATGTATCCACATAAATAGATACGCATATGTCCTTTGATATCTCTCCACACACTTATCTGTACACATGCACATATATGTATACACCTCCATAAGCATTTATGCCTATACTGCTATATATATGTATTTTCAGATATATTTATCTCTCTCAGAGTTTATAGATCTCCATATGTATATATCTCCATATATATTTGCATATGTGTGCACATACAGATGTACAGCTGTATGTACATATATGTGTGTATGGATATAGGGCTGTATAGATATAGGATGAGCACACTCTGGTTTGGGGCTTCTTCCCTAGGGAGGGAAGGGGTGAGCCGGGTTGGACTGTGACCTCATCTCCATCTCCGATCTTTGGGGGGGGGGGTCGTCTCCCCCCTTGCCCCCCCTCCCCATGCTGGTGGGTTTATGGCAGGCATGGGGAGGCAGAGGGATGTGGGGTGATGAGGGGGAGCTGGAGAGGATGCTGCAGTCCTGGTGTGGCTCACAAGCGGGTAGGGCACAGGGGACGCTGGGCTCTGGCCATGCTGGGGCAAGTTTGGGGGGCTATGGGAGCTGGATGTCGCTTTGTGCTTTATCCTCATTCTCTCCCCCAACTTCCTTTCCCTGCTGTGCTTTCCTTGCTGTAATTTGTGGGGAAGGGGGCAGGGGGAAAGGGGAGTCTAATGGGGGCAGTGGAGAGGACACAGTGTGCCAGGGGGAAGGTCTCTCTCTCTTCCCATGATGCTGATCCCATGGCTTTGCCTGGGGCTGGCCTGTATGTTCAAGAAGGTCATTGGGATTAAGGGAGCGAGAGCTGCAGCACCCAACCAGCAGGGAAGAGATTGAGGTCTTGGCTGGGAGCGGAGAAGGGAGAGCAGGGAGAGCGAGTGGAGGAGACACATGCGCACCAGAGCTGGGAGGAAAGGCGTCAGGCTGGCTTTGGGAAAATAAAATAAAATAAAAGTGGTGCCAGGCGGGGGAAACATGGAGGGAGAGTGGCCTGGCTTACTGCCAGCGGTGGGGAAGCAGCCCTTGTGCTCCCGGATGGGTGGGTGGGGGGGGGATGTCCCCTCTGGGTGATGTGACGTGGAGAGTGGCTGGACAGCCCCAAGACAGCTGAGAACGTGATTAATGCGGGTACTCTGTCTGTTCTTTCATCTGTCTGAGCTTGTTTATGGTACAGCAGATCATGCTAGGAGCAGGCTGGCCGCGCTGGGCGAGGGGGTACACGTGCCCCCCGCTCCTGGGCGGGTGGAGCACAGCCAGCCTGCGTGTCTGCAGATGATGGACGTGATGTGACCTACAAAGGCTCTCCCGTTGCTAATCTCTCTGGCAGAATTTCCTCTTTCTCTCTCTCCCTCTTGGTCTGGTGTTGTTTTATTTTTTCCCTTCATTCGAGCACTGCAGGATTTTGGCTTCCCAAAGGTGCCAGGTGAGGGAGAGAGAACAGGAAATATGTTTATTTTTTTAATTAGGCACCTACTCTGCTTCAGGGTACCTCAGACACTATCAGCTCACTTGATGAGCTCAGCTCTGCACCCTGCAACGTCTCCCTAGGCAAGGAGCACTTTCTGGGGACTAGCGTCTCCTTGGGACCCCACATTGTTTACCCCTGCTCATCTGACCTTGACGGAGAACAGGATGGGGTTTAACCCAGGCACTTCACTTGGCCGTGGGAATTAAAGTCCTTTTGCAGGAGCTGGAAGTGCTCCAGGTCAGTGGTCCAGCAAGGGAGTCTGGCCTGATTGTTGTGGTTCAAGACTACGCGTGCACCTCCTCTCTCCCAAAATACAAATTCCTTCTCCTGCTTTTCCACTGGTTTGTTCTTGTCTGTCCTCCCAAACATCTCTCCCTCTTCAAAGCTGGGGAGCCACAGGCTGAACCCAGATATTTAGCTGTGGTTTTGGTCTTTTTTTAACTTGAGAATGAGGGGTCCTCATGGGCATTGAAGTTCTATCTCAGGCTGTCACAAGCATCAAACCCTTTATCGCCCTTTCCAAAGTTCCATGGCTGAACTCTGCTGAAAAAAAGACCAGTTCATGAATTTTTTGCGCTTCTCACTTCCTCTGGGGGAGGATTTGGCATCTCCAATGGTCAGGGCCTTCCGCTGTAAATCTATTCGTGGGTATGTTTTTATGCATTTGCTTTTGTACTCTTATGCCCTTCAGTTTAAATGGTGTTTTCCCCTGGGTGTATTTATAGACTGCAATCACATCCGCACTTAGCCTTTCTATCGCCAGGCTCTACGAGCCAAACTCTTCTGGTGGCAAAGGGCTCTCCCTCCCTGTGGTTTCTGTGATAGTCCTTCCTTTCACTTGCTCTGAAATACGTTCACCAAGCACTGGAAGCACCTTGCTTGCCATCTCCTGAGATCTCATTTGCCTTTATCTTGCTTGTGGCATGGGAGGTCCATCATCTCACCAGGGCAAGCTGGAGACTTCTTTTGGCCCGTTTAACATGATGAACTTTCACTGAGAGCAGAATTTCTCATGATCACTTCCTTAGGCAGTGACCTTGTGCTCAGGTCATGCTGCCTTTCAGCAGGCTTCATGATGGCATGGAGGTACATCTGGCTTTTTACCAACAGGCAGCAAAACTGGCTCCTGTCCAGGGAGTTTGCAGCCCAATTGAGAAGGTGGCAGATCTCCAGGGAGAACTGCAGGATCGGGAGCAGATGGGGTGTCCGACTGAAGATTATTTATGTTGCTCCTTGCTAAGGAGGAGGTGAGATAAGTTTGACAAGGTGGATGCTAAACTATGGAAAGAGGTTAGCAATACTGGAGTGTCTGTCCACCACGACAGTGTTGTGAGGCAGCTCAGGTTTCTTGGGTGCTTTGGAGGTCTGGCACAGCGGAATAAGTATGCATCTCCCTACAGAAAGGTTGCCTAGCATGGGTGCTGGCAGATGGTGGTGGTCCTTCAGAGCACCCAAGTCTGTTTTGGATGTTCAGCCTCAGCGCGAGACATTTCTCTGCTTCTGCCTGCCCCAGATGCACTTGCCTGGATAAAGCAGCACCTTGTAGCACAGGGAGCCCTATGGAGCAGTCCCTTCTGAACATCTCTGCTGAGGGTTACTCCAAGGGCATCTGGAACTTGCAGTGAGAGGGGTCTTGTCCAGTCTGGCTGGACCGAGGCTTGCACAACAGAAGTAATGTTCTGCTGGAAGATCCCAGGGGCTTCCCCACCTCTCTGTGGGGAAGGGCAGAACAACTTTCTCCCTATTCCCAGCGGTAGTGAAGACAAGCAACTTCTTCTACTACATCGGGTGGGCTGGGGTTCACTCCGAGACCTGGTCTTTCAAGGCATTGCTCCACGCTGTGCCACTTTGCCTGCTGCTGGCTGCAACACAGAAGCGTACTGTGAGCTGAGCAGCATCGCACAGCCGGTGCCCTACAGCAGACAGGACATAGGTGCATGGGTGGACTTTTTACCACCCTGCCACATAGACCTCCTTTCAGCCTGTTTAGATGACCCAACAGCTGGAGCTAGTGGTGCTACAGCTGGAGTTAGTGGAGCTAGGTGACCCACACCGAGCTGGAGCTGTGCTATGGTATGTGGCTCTAGGATTGTTCTTGAAATAAAGCAGATGAGCGTGGGCACATCCCTGTGTAATCCTGTCATGCCCTGACCCACAGTACTCTCTGCAGCCGGTGCGGAGGAGCTGGGAGGCTCCTTTGTGACCTGCAGGTGTTGGATGTAGTGCTGGCTCCATAAATAAGTAAAATGCTAATTGAAACAGGTTGTTCCAGGCGCTGCGACTGCTTGGAAACCTGCTTGCTGGAGAAACTGAAGCAGTGCTCTGTATAAAAGCATAACAAGGCAAAAGTAACTCGCTTTTGGGAAGCAGAGGCCCAGCTAGGTGGCTTGAGTGAGAGCATTTCCAGCTGCAGCTGAGCTGGCAAAGCAACTCATCAAAACTGGCCGCATAGTTTGAGACACCAAATCTCTCTCTGATGCCAAGGGCATTACCCCTCTGGAGGGAGGTTCAGAGAGGAGAGACACGGCCTGCCCTCCATCTCCTCCATCACCTGCTTCCGGTTCCACCACATCCCCATGCCAGTGGAAGTAGACAGACCTTCTGAGCTGGGACAGAAAGTGCTTGCAGTGGCAGTTAAACCAAGCCTTAGAACCCAGGGGCCATATTAGTCTGAAACCAGCTGTAACCTGTACCTTCTTTCTGTTCCTGCTGAATTTAGTTCCCCATGTTCATGGACCATAGCTCATGCTCTCTGCCTCTGCTCCTCCATGTAATTTTTGCCCCAGCTACTATGCTTGCTGGCTGTGTGCTTGCAAGAAACATTAGCACACAATGAAAGAAATGCAGCAGTTCAAAGCATGTGTTTTGAGTCAAGCCCCATGTACAGTTCTGTATGGGGTCCCCTTCCTTGTGTTGGCTTTAAAAGGTTTTTTTGGGGATTGCTGTCACTGGGATTGGGGAAAGGCCACGTCAGAAGACATATATGCAGAACCATGGGGTGATTTAGGGTTGGATACAGCAAGTTGTGTTGTTTCCAGGATAGTATTTAAAGGAAGGATCTTGGAGTAGGAGCAATTCTCTTGTTATTGGCATTCGCAGATAAAAATTTGAGAAATAGCACATAGGGACCAAAGGCAGTCAGAAATATCAGAAAAAAAAAAAAAAAAAGATAATCTAATGTAGTGGCTATTTCAAAACATGAGAGGCACACAGGTGAGGAGCAGAGAGACTCCATGGAGCTGAGACATGGCTAAGGCAAGCACTTGTGTCAAGACAAGGCAGCAGAGAGGACTAGTGTGGCTGTGAGAAGAGCAGGAGGAGCAGGTGGCAGTGAATGTGGTCCTCTACCTAGGTTGGCGCAGCCAAGCCAAGGAAGGAGACGTGTTGCTAGAAAAACAAATAAACTCTTCCTCATGGAAAAAGATGCAACTTTTGGGCAGTCACTTTATTGAGCAGCAACCTGGTGATGTAGGGACCATCTGGAAAGCACGTAAAAATCTGGATACCACCATGGAGGTGTGACCATGGGGAGCTGTCACCAGTAGTGGTGGGACAGAAGATGCTGTTTGACTATGACAAGAGCGTGAGACCTGTGGGACTAGACAGAGCTTCTTGAAGTCACTCTCTGGGACACAGCTCCCTGTTACACCAGTGGGCGTCTTCCCATGGCAAAGCTCTTCCTCTCTCCCCAGGGTGACATGCGTGGCTACTCAGCCTGGCTGTCTTTGGAAGCTTCCCAGCTGCTGGTTCTCAGACTGCCCCAGCATCACATGGGGCTCAGGCTGCTGTGGAGGTGAAGATTAACCCAGGCATGGGTCTGGTGGGAAACAGAAGGGTTAATGGCTGGCCTGTTGGCTGTCTGGCCAGGAGAGCCTTTTCCAGATCCCGTGGCAGGAATTAGGGATGCAGAGCCTTTCTCCCCTTCATCACCTGCTCCGGCTCAGCCCCTGCTGGGGAGCTGGTGCCACTGGCTGGTGGCCAGGGAGGGGGAGCTGGGAGGGAGGTGCTGGCATGCTGTGCTCTTTCCTGGTCCCATGCTCAGGGGAGTCAGGTACAAATGGGTACAGGGAGGCTGGCAGCCTCCAGCACCTGCACAGGGCTCAGACATGTCGTCAATACCGTGGGCAGGAGTCGTTTGCTGCCTGCATGGTGCTGGCTGGAGGGAATAAATAGAGGCCGCCTGTTTCCAAGCTGCCAGGACCATGTGTATGAAAAGCTGCATATGTTTTCTTCAAAATGAACTAAATACAAGTAGATTTAATGATGATAATAATAGTAGTAATAATGATAATAATCCATGTCTGTGCGGGGCTCTCTAAAGCTTTCCAGAGATTCCATTTGCAAGTGGCTGAACGAGAATGAAAGCCAGATCATCTCTGCCAGTTTATTGCTTGCACTCTCCCATGTTCTTGCTTTCTTTTTAAAAAGATTTATTCCTGGTCATTACCAGATCAGACACACAAGAGGATATCACTTCATTCTGCCTGAGGTGGATTTGATTTGAAGTCCTGCAAGTAATATTATGTCATCAAACGATTTCCTCTCTGTAATAGAATAAAAGGGAGTTTGGGAGAAGGAGAGGCAGCATGCAGTGTGACAGAGATTGAGTGGAGGGCACCTCAGTGAGCCCATGCAAGCGGCTGGACAGAAACCATCTTCAACCTCATCCCAGCTACAGCCGTTGTGGGGATCTCAGGGATGAAGTCAGGAGGCAGCATGACAAACTCCTGGGATGAGATGCCGGAAAATCCTAGTGCACTGCCAGAGTCTGGCCATGCTATGCGTCCATCACATGATGCTCAGGAGTGTCTGATGCACGGCTGGGGATGGGCAGCGTGTTGGAAAGCCTCACATGATGCTCAGGAGGTTTCTCCTGGCTTTCTTTGGGGCTGAGCCTGCAGCAGAGAGATGAGGAGGGACCAGAGCACATTTCTTTGGAAAGCTCATTTCTTGCCTTTACTTCTGGCAAAATCAGGTCACCCAGTTCAGTGAGGAAAAAAAAAAAAAAAAGGTCGTTTATGGTGTGGTGCAGCCTTTTGCCAGGTCTGCACTTTTCTCACTCTACTGAGCCCTTACATCCCTGTCATGGACAGCACAAGTCCCTTGAGAAACTGGGGTAGGGGAATCTTCGCCCTGCAGTGCTTAGCATTACATGTATTTTACCATGTTGTTCAGCAAGTTGCTCTGTCTCTGTCAGCTTTGCAAAGCACCTGACTCTGGGCTTCTTTGCTTGGTGTCTCAGAGCTCTGTGATGGAAATAGAACTCTAGGAAAATCATTGCAACAATCTGTGTGGATGTGATGTTTAAAGAGCAGTGAAGTTGAGAAAATCCATCTCCCAGCAGCAACATTGGGTTGGTCAGATCTCCACGTGCTGTTTTCTGCCCCTTTTTTTGAGCATAGCTGAATATATTGCTACTTGTTAAATGTGCACCTCCAGACAGGCTACACACTTGCCCAATTAATGTTGTTCTTGAAGGCTTAAGGAAGCCCTCTCAACCTAAAATATCTATTTACTTCAAGTCCTGTTAATTGACTTAAGCAGCCTCGCTGAGGAAATGGGGCCTCTCAGGTGCTCAAAGCTGGGGATGGGTGTCTGGTTTTTGTCACCAAGCATAGGAAAGAGGCCAGTGATCTCCTGGGGAGTGGAAGGATGGGCTGCGTTTGGGAGCCTTGGGATGCAGGGCTTTGCACTTGCCTCCCGTCAGCCTTCAGATGAGTCACTTCCTCACGACTTGGCACTCAGTCAGGAGAGGATTCCTACCATCTTATCCTTGCCTCCTCTTCACAGTTGGACGCGTATTTTGGACCATTTTATTAGCAGGCAAGTTAGTAGGCAAGGCCTTGTATGGCGAGGATTTGTGACACCAAATGGGGATAAAAGGAACACACAGAAGGGCAAGAGGCTTGTGCTGGTGCTGCTGGTCACTGGCATTTCTTCAGAACTGCTGCAGATGTGATGGGAAAGGAAAGGTAAATGCCTCATCCTTGCAGACTTGGTGCTGTGTTTATAATCCAGGCAAACATTCATACCGAACCTGCTGCCTAGATCATCTTTGTATGGGCATGGATTAGGAAGTCAAGGAGATAAAAAAATTCTTGCTCTTTCTAAGATGACTTGCTACATCAGTGAGCTTCCACCCACCCGCTCCATTACCAACAAGAAGTAGCTGCCATGGGTTAAGTATGCAGCAGTTTCTCCCAAAGGCTGTGAGATTTGGGCTCCCGTAACTGTACTGTTTTTTCTAGAAAAGTGCTTGTCTGTGTGCCTGTCACAACAGTGTCTGGGTGCGGACATTATGGGGAGAAAATGGGCAATGCTGCCTGTCAGCAGTAGCAATTGCCTCTTCTTCTGCTGTCCACCTCTGCCTGTGGGTCTGAAACCTCTGGTTTGAGCCTGCCCGTTCTTGACAAGTCATTGTTATCCGGTCCAGCTCAAGGTTTCTGTGCACAGTGGATCCTCACAGTGTTTTGCTGTGCCATGAGGGTGGTGGTTGGCTGGCAAGGGGAGGAAGGCCTCTCCACTGCCACTGACTTTGCCCTCTCTGCTGTGCCAGGGAGCAGAGCATGGACCAGAGCTGATACCAGTGGTGAGGACAGTACGGAAGGAAGCATCCCTGAAGCTACTATGCTTTGGTCTGTAGAAAGCTTTCCTAAGGACAATGAGTACTTTGGAGTGGCTGTTGCAGGACTCTGAAGATAAGCATCTGCAGTGACTTGTTCTGTTCACAAGTAAGAATATCCTTAGTGGAATTTCCCCTGAAAACTCCTAAGATCATCTCAAATCAGATGTTTGCCAGTAAATCATACCTTGGGCACCTCCAGCCTGTGAAACAGCTTTCTCTTCATAGGAGAGAAATTGTGGCATTTTGGCTGACTGAAGGCGTAAAAATGAAGTTGGGAATGCTACCTCTGCTTGAAAACTAGGAAGAGGGAGACGTCCCTCTGGTCTCATGACTCTGAGCAGTGTCTTTACAATCTGCTGGCATAAAAAGATATGAAAGAGCAAATGCACAAAAGAGCCGTTCTGCTTCTTTCACTCACAGATGAGAGCTCTTCCAGGCCAGCAGCAAGCCCAAAGATAAGAGCAGATGGAAGATGTGTATTGAGAAGTGAGCAGAGTAAACAGGCGTGTGTCTCCAGGGCGAGGCCATTACAGAAGTTCATTCATCACAGTAAAAGAGTTACCAGAGACTCAAAAATACCCGCTCCTTGCAAGGGTTGAACTGATTAAGAGAATTGACCTTTTACCAGTTTTGAGCCATAAACCAAAACTGAACACCAGACTTTGCCACTTTTGAGGCTGTTTCTCATCTTCCAAAGAGTAGACACACTTTCTACTGCCGTGGAAAATGAGGCACTCATTTTGTAATCCCAGTACATAGAGGTTGGTACTTCAGGTGGCAGCACTGATGCTGGTCAGAGCCTCCCACTGGGACATCATCACTTCATGCATCCGTCAGCTCCCCCTCAGGTTAGAGGAATGTGGTGTTACTGCCAATGGTCCTAGGCCAACCTGTCAGCCCAGCCTGTTGTGAAGGTGTGTGAGATTTCCCACTGAAAGATTCTGGCTGTAATTTGGGTAATTGTGCTGCTTTCCAAACCATTCAGGCTGAAATTTTGAAAATGAGACTTTTGCTTCAGGGAGAAGAGATTTTTATTTAATTTTTACAGGTGATTTCTGCAAAGTATGACCAATCTCCATTTTCAAGAAGAAGGAGGAACACACTTGTTTTACTTCGAAGCTTAAAAAGCTCTTGTGAACTTTCAGAGAACCCATACAGTCCCCATGCTTAGGAGCACTGTCGTCCAGCTTTTTTAGTTTGCTCTACTGTGTCAAAAATACTCCCAATCTCACTCAGTAACTCGTGTGCCCCAGTTTTGAGTCTTGGGGTGAAAAAATACTATCAGTGTCAGTGGATACTTGTTAGAGTTTGGCAGAAATATGGTCGGCATTGAGTATCTGCCAAAGTGCTGTTGGGGACCGTGGGTAAGGTTTTTCCTCTGGTTCTTGATGCCACGGGTCAAACAGAGGTCTGTGCTGTGTATCTCAGGCATCCAGCCCCACCAGTATGGTGGTGGTGTATTGGGTTCGCATCAATCATCAGTTATTTTTCCCTGCGGTCACAAAGCTGCTTCTTTGCTTTCTGGGTTGTCTGCCTTGGCCTATTCTGATGCCTGGTTGTGTTAAGTGGTACCAGGGTCCTTCTGACCTAGCAAACACTCAGACCTATCTCCACTCCCTGCAGGAGACTTGGCTACCTCATCTTCTTGTCTAATGCTTTTCGTTGGGGTTGAGGGTGGTTCCAAGGGTACCAGGCTCCTGTTGTGTAGGCAACTGCCAGGCTAGCAGAGTGCCCTGATGACATCCTAGTGCACGTCATATGTATGTTCACCTCATCTTTGAGGTCCCATTTCCCATCTACGTGGGGCCCTTGCAGGCAGCCTGCAGATGGGCTGTTTCTACTGAGGGTCTCAAGATGCCCTGCAAAGAAAAATCTGTACATGCTGCCTTAATCTTCCTCTCTTTCTCCTGGGGCTGCGAGGGGAAGCTGTTTGTTCAAGATGCAGGACTGGGACTGCTGAAAATAGCTCTCTGCTTTGGTAAACCTGCTGTGTCAAAGAGGGACAGCCTTGTGGCAGGCGTCGAAGGCTAAGCCCATGAGCAAAGATTAGACTGGCCAGTGCGGATTATGGCATTTCTACCTGGGTTCATCCTTAATGCCACCTGATTTAAAGTAACACGTAGTGGCAGTGGCGGTGATGGGTAGAGAGGACTCATGGCAGCCCTGCCAGGTGGACCTGGATGGGGGATATTTGGCCCATGAAATCTGTGGGAAGGTTGGACAGTGTCAGCATACGGGTGAGTGGGCAGAAGGATAGGTTGTGTCATGGGCTCAGCTGATGGAAGACTGGTGGAGAGAGGTGGGGGACATGCAGCGAAATGGAGAGAGGGAGAGTCCATCTGGATGGAGATGCAGAGCAAGCAGGGCTGTAGATTGTGAGGGGGGTGAAGGAGGGAAAAAAGCGTAGTAGCTGGATAGATAAAATTAGTGAACTAATGCGTGGTAGAAACAATTATTTCCTAGAAGGAAAGGGAGTGGGTGGGAGAATGAGTGCAGACTAAGAGGATTTCTACTATTTGGAGCCCTTGTATGCAGGCACCCACACCAAAAACACATCCCAGTTTATACTCCATGTCACCTGCCTGTGTGTCTGTGGGAAGCTACCCTTACTCCAGTATGTGACTGCTTTACATTGCTTTAGATCAGATGGATAAAAAGGGTTAATCTAGAAGTGTCCTATTTTAAGTTAATCCTCAGAAATAAAATTAAACCACTTCCCCAGTAAATTCCCCATGGCTACAGCCCAGGCAAGGCAGGGGGACAACAGCTTGGCAGAGCAGAGAGGTGCCTGGGAAGGGCATCTGTCCCCTGCAATGCTCCTTTTCACCCATCCAGAGAGATGGGGCTTGCCCTGACATGTCTCCTGCCTCCCTCCCCACCAGGTGTTCTCCATCGTGGTATTCGGCTCCATTGTCAATGAAGGGTATGTGAACCACCTGGATGAGACAGAAGAGTACTGCATTTTCAACCGCAATCACAATGCCTGCAACTATGGCATTACCGTGGGTGTCCTCACCTTCCTCAGCTGCCTTCTCTACCTGGCTCTGGATGCCTACTTCCCACAGATCAGCAGCGTCAAGGACCGCAAGAAGGCAGTGCTCTCTGACATTGGAGTCTCGGGTGAGCTTCCTGAGCAGCTGGCCATAGTGCCCCTCTCTTCTGCTGGCAAGGGAGTGGGAGGGAGCTTTCACTGCCTTGCAGGCCAGGTCCCTGAGAGCAGAGAGGTCTTTGGATTCCTTACTCTCTCAGGCCTTCTCCCTCTCTCCTTCTCTTTCCCTTTCTCTTCTTAGCCAGTCTGGCTGATGACTCTCTGCTATTCCCCATAGGCGTAGCTCAGGGAGTCTTTTAGGATCAGCAGGTCTTGTCTCCCTGCATGACTGTGCTTGCTCAGGCCAAGTGTTGACGCCTCTGGAGATGGTACTTCCTTCTTTTTCAGCTCCAGGTGATTGAACTGTATATATTTTAACATAAAGAAAATGCTGAGGGTTTCATGCAGGCTGCGTAAACCAGTCCTCCTAGGTTACCTGGCATTCCCCACGTCATGGCTGTGCAGGACCACATCCAGACCTGAGGCTTTATTCTCACGGTCGGATCTCTCCGTCCCCAATAGTGTGTTGAAGTGACAGACAGACTGATGGTGCATTCATCTGTGCCCATGTAACACCTGTCAGCAGCATCATGAGGATGCGCTTTGCTCTCGTGTTGTGATCCCGACTCGCTCTTCTGGCTTACTCCAGCCATACAGGGAGACTTCTCCATGTCAGGGTCACCCCACAGTTTATCAAAGGGGCCACAACTGGAGCGAGGGCAGGATCAGGTGCAGCATCTGCACTTGTTTCAGACTTCTGGCTTGCAGGTTTGTTCATGATTAGCCCCTTGCCCAGCAGTCCTGCACACAGCTAGCAAGAGAAGGGCAAGGATTGAGCCCTGTTTTACTGCTACTTAAGGATGCCCATTTCCCTCACTGACCAGTATCTGGCTGTGCCTGTCAAAGAGGTTGAGTCCCATTCATCCCCACGAGCCAGTCTGGACTCAGGGCTTCCCCCCCACCCTCATCCCTTTCCCAGAGTGCAGCATGTTAATGATCCTTCAGCATTTTCCTCAGCGAGTCCTGTAGCCTGTGCTGTCCTGAGCAAAAGCTGGTTTCTGTGCAACTGCAGCCTGGCTGCTTCCCATTCCTCTGCAGTTCCCTTGGAAGGAATTGCTCTTTGCTTGTCCTTGCAGGACAGGATTGCAAAGCAGTGGCTGTTTCAGGGAGCCCAGGTGATCTCTCCTGCACTAAAAGCCCTTCAGGCTTCTTCCCAAGGCCAAATGCAAGCCCTGTGATCAATTCAAACACAAGCAAATGAACTCTCCTGAGGTACTTTCTGCAGATACCTATTGTCACCTTGACAGCATAGCTGTCAGCAAGCCTGCTAGCTTGCTTGGGCTTAGGCTGTGCAGTCAGGGTTTGGCTCAGTCTGCAACACACTAGTGGGTCTCGTAGGGTTGAAGTTTACAGAAAAACATGATGTTTTTGTGTTCCATTCACACATACCTTCTTGATGTCTCTCCCCTTCCCCTTTGGCGTGCTGGTGGTGGTCCATCCCAGCCTTCTGGGCATTCCTCTGGTTTGTTGGCTTCTGCTTTCTGACCAACCAGTGGCAAGCTTCAAAAGAAGAGGATGACCCATTGAATGAGGGAGGGGATGCGGCCCGAGCAGCCATTACGTTCTCGTTCTTCTCCATCTTCACTTGGGTGAGTACAGCAGCCATGATGTCGTATCAAGTGTCCTCTGCACTGTGTTAACTTGTGGGGAATGGAAAATGACTGGGTAAGTGTGATTCCCTCAGAGATGTCAGTTCACGTGGCTTCTGAGAAGGAAAAGCAGGAGGGGAGGTGGTTAGGAGGTAAACTTGGGAAACAATGACTGAAAAACTTACATGAAAGATGGTGCAAGAACATTAATAAGCACAATGGGAGAGATTGTCCCATATCCCAGTAAAGAGTGTCTTTGACAAACCTCTAACACGACCTTGGACAAGCCAGCTCCCCAAGTGTCATTTTCCTTATGTGTCAGAGGACTTTGACAGCATTTTCACCTCACAGACGCTAAACAGAGAAAGAAGCTCCAGGATGGGGGTTGCACCTATTTCCCTGCTTTGGTCCCATCATCTGAAATGTCATAGTGGCCACGAGGCTACAATTAATTGGTGTCCCTCTGGGCTCTCTGCACCTACAACTGCGGTGCTGCATCACTTAGGAAGGTGATGTTGCTGTCTCTGAAGACTCCCCTTTCCCCAGTGGTTCTTTATTGATAGTTTCCAGGAAAAACCATGGTGTGCAATATAAATGTCCCCCACGATTTCCTCCCGTGTCTGAAAGCACCAAGCCTGACTGATTTTTGTCTGAAGTGACAGGCTAGTGCCAAGCAGGATGTCATTTTAGGCCAGTCTCCATGTTGAAGTCCTTGTGGCTTTATCTTCTTCTTTCCTTAAAGGCCTTAATGTTGGGCAGGGACCAGGTAGGAAGGGTGCCGTAACACCATGAAGCTGTCAGGGAGGAAGTGGGGCTATGAAGGGTTGTGCAGTCACCACCAAGGTGACACCAAGCAGCGTCAAGGGACAGCAGAGTGTGTGTCTCCCAGCACGACCTGTGTCCTGCACTTGAGTGCTGCCAAAAGACCCTTGCAAGCTTCAGTGTAAAGTGTGACAAGGAACAAGACTTTTGCAAGCGGTCCCCGAGGACCCTTTTTGAGGTGCCACTACTTGCAGTGGTCCTCCCTGATGTACAGGCTTGTGATTGGCTAAATAGACATCACCCTTCCCTGTTTCCTTGAGGTTTTTATTTCGGGAAAATGCTCTTCCTTACTGATTCTTCTCCCCACAACCCTCTCTCCTCACAGGGCTTCCTCACATTTCTGGCTTTCCGGAGACTCAGAGAGATTACTTTTCAGGAAGAATACAACACCCTGTTCCCTAATTCCCCATCCTTGCTGCCTTAGTGCCCCTCCTTGATGGTGGAATTTAAAGGAAGGGGTGGAGGGATGCAGCTGGAGGAGGTTACTAAGCAGAGACTGTTCCAACGCCCTGACCATGGGGGTGTGGTCACTAGGGCATGGAAGACATGGACCACTGACCTGGAATAGGGTTGCCCACTGAGCAGAGGTTCTCCCTCTGGGGAGTTGGAACTGGCAATTTCTTCTGCTCCTCCTCTGCTTCCTTCTCTACTTCACCCATACCCTAACTAATGCTGCATAACACTGCTGTGCCTTTCTTTTGACGACTGCTCACATCGAATACTTCAGCCAGGAGATGCCCTCTGCCCCCATCACTTTATCTCCTCCATTTTCTCCCAGCCCTCATTCCCCCAAAATCCCTCTCCCAGCCCTCATTCCCTAAAGATTCCCTCATCCCCCTGTCACCTGCTAGACAGCTCACCTCTGTTGGGGATGCTCTGGGACAACAAGCCATGCCTGCTGAGGTGCAGGGTGCCAAACCCTGTGCCTGAGCTCCCTCAGTCCACCAAAGGGTGTCCTGCCTGCAGTGCCTGGGACAGGAGGCAGCAGTACTGCTTGCTAACTGTCCCCTGCTCTGGGAAGCAGCTGCCTTGACTCCTGCTGCTCCTTTCCAAGGTCTGTGCTGCACCATGCGGATGTTGGCCAGTGAAGGGTTACAGGGGGTGAATGCTACCTCGCTACTCTGGGTCAAATCTTGCTCTCTCTCCTTCCTGGCCTCCGCATGCAAAATGTCTGTGTACATCCAGCCGGGCACACAAACTGTCTGCGGTGCTGCTGAGGTAGAGTGCCTTCCCGAGGGCAGGAGGGGCTGAATGGGATAATCACATGCCAACTGAGCCTCTGTGACCTGTGCCACGTCAGTGAAACCCCCCCCACCGGCCGGGCAGGAGGTGCCCAGCACACCCCAGAGCCAGCAGGGAGCCCCAGCAGGCTGCGCACAGCCAGCTGGGCTCACAGCCATCCCTGCCCAACTATCCTCTATCCTGGTGGGCTTGCGCTTTCTGTGGGGCAGCCAGAATCTCCGTACAGTGGAGGGTGTTTCACCAGTGGTCTGTTAGGCAGGCCTCACACACTAATCCGTAACCACTACTAACCCCACTTCTGTTTGTTTCTTTTTCTCGGTACATTCCCCTTCTCTTTCTCCCCTCCCCTCTCTGCTTCCCATCTCTTCCCTCCACCTCCTCCCTTAAAGGTGGGCCAGGCATTCCTGGCATATCAGCGTTTCCGGCTGGGTGCCGATTCGGCCCTCTTCTCCCAGGACTACATGGACCCAAGCCAGGACTCCGGCATGCCTTATGCTCCCTACACAAATGAGGAGGATGCTACAGATGCGGTGGGGACGTACCAGCAGCCCCCTCCGGCAGATGCTTTCGACACCGAGACACAGGGGTACCAAACGCAGAACTACTGAGCCACCGATGCCCCTTTCCCTTCCCCCTTTCCTTCTGCCCCCTTCCCCACTGCCAGCAGAAAGCCAAGGCACAAACCAGAGATGTGCGTAGTGGCATAAGAGGTGGCTCTCAGCTATGCTCCAGCCTTCTGGGTCATCTGTTTTTATTTATTGTTTTTAAAAAAGAAAAAAAGGAAAAAAAAAAAAAAAAGAAAGAAAGAAAAAGGGTTTTCCCCATCACCCCTTCCTTATCCTCCTCCCCAAAACTACCTGCCAGAACCAAATTCTTCCAAAATCTGTCACTGCATTGTAACAGGAGGGTCCCCCCTTCCTTTCTATCCCTTCCTGCCTTGCTGCGGAGGGCAGAGTCTGGCTGGTGGGCAGGAGAGGGGCTATGGCACCAACAGGGCAGGAGAGGGGGTATTGGAGGCAGAAGGGGAGGATTGAGAGGGACCAGGGACCTTCCTGGAAGAGATGGTTCTACTAAAGGCTGGAGTAGATATGAGAGCATCTGAATTGGGCTGGAGGGCCTTGTGGCTCAGGGAGGGTGATGGTGGTGGAGTCAGGGGAGCGGGAACAATCCCCCATGCAAAGACAGTGAGTTTTTTCTCTGCCACACACTAGTGAGGGAGGGATGCTTTATTTTTAGGGGGTTGGGGAGAGGTGGTCTTGAGGGGGAGCACAAAGAGATAAAATGAGAAGGGACATAGGAAGATTTGCACGTACAATCAAAAACCACAAGCCTGTCTGTAGGTTACAGCAAAAGACTTGGCAGAACAGAGGGGCAGTGCCATGAGAGTTGCTCCTTCCCCAGGCCCCTTGCATTGAGGTGGAGGTGTTTTCCCTCGCCTGTACATCCTGCTCGCCACTCTTTTTAGACCAGTGTTTGGAGAGGTAGGAGGGGAGCCATGCCCAATTCCTGGCCCCCAGACACTGTGCCTGTGGGGGGAAGGATAGAGGAGGTGGGCTTGTAGGAAGCCCTGAGAGCCTTTGTCCCCAGCTGGGCTGGTTTGACAAGGAGAGGAGAGCTTTGACATTTCACCCTGGACAGGAGGAGAAGAAAGCCAGTTTCACTCCTCAGGTCCTGCTGAATTCTCCTCTGTTCCTCTGCTACCCCAGTGGAAAGTCTCTTGCTGACATCATCTTTGTAGCACACAGGAAGGGAGCAGGACTCCCCCTGGAAAGAAATACTGATGCTATGGATGGCCACCATGCATCTGGCTCTTGCACAGCAGTGCAACCAAACAGGGAAGGGTTCTGCTCCACACAGCTGTGCTTTGCCTCCCACTCAGATGGTGAGGAAGTCTTGGCGTGTGGAGAATTCATTGGGGCCAGACTGAGCCCTCTGAAAATTGGTCTGACTGTCCTTGCCGTAGATTATACCTTAGTGTGTCTTCTGCAGCATCTCAATTCCTGCCTGTCTTTATAGCTTCATCTAGGTGGCAGTAGTGACTCTCAAACAGAGATCGTATGGACATCTTTCCACATTGCTCATGATTTTGCTTCAAGAAAAGATGCAGCCATGGAAGCACACTCTATTCCAGGATCGAAGTAAGGTCTCTGTGTGAAGACAGTCCCTAAAGGGAAATAATTCAGCAATAGAGACCTGGACAATTCTCCCCAGCACAGGCATCTCTTGGAGAATAAGAAGTGGGGGATGCCTTGCAGCAGTGAGGACATGCATCCCCCACTCTGCTCCACGCAACACTGGCCCCAGGAGCGGAGATCAGGAGCAGATCCAAAATCCATAGGTGCTCCCCGTGAGCATCCAGCTAGTTCCCTGTAGCACCCTTAGGAGTTGGGAGGATGGGACACTGGTCTGCCCTGTGGTTGTGTGAACATCTCTGGAGGACACTGAGGTTACCAGTCTTTCTGCTCTTCCCAGTGTGGCTCCTCTCCAGCTGCCCCACGAAGATAGGGAAGGGGTAGAAACCATAGAGCTTCAAGCCTCAAGAGGGAGGGGAGACAGTTCTCTGCTGTATGTAGGCACCGTTTCTACCTGCGCCTACCAGCAGACTTGTGCTGCCAGTGGCTATCCCTATGGCTTGCCCCCCTTTGCTAGTGGTTAACCACTGGTGAGGACAGGAAAGGGGGACCAGCTTGCCCCTTGGATGCACCAGGAGGGATGGGTACACATCCTTTGATCTGTGGTGGCAAGCAAAAGCAATACTGTACATAGGAGGAGTATTTTTTGGAGGGAATTCCCTCAGGCTTCTTTTTTTTTTCTGTGGGGTCAGACTAATATTTAGGCTTGGAAGGGGGTTACTTTAGTGAGAGAGGTTCATTATGACTGTGGTTGTGTGTGGGGGGGACTTCTTCCAGTCCATCTTGCCTGCCAGGGGAGAGGAAAGAACAAATTATGAGGTGCTGGAGGAGAAGTAACCAGTTGTACTCACTCAGACCTCTCTTCATAGTCCTTTGTGCTTACATTTTGGGTGGTGGTGGTGAACCAAGAAGAGGAGGAGGCTATAAATAAATAACCAGGCCGCAGCACAAAAATGTGCTGTACTTTTTGTGAGGAACTGGGGCTCTTGTTTTGGGGTGTAGCACTGGAGCATCTTAGAGGCCCCTTGTCCCATCAGTTACATAGATGTCTAAACACCATTTGGGGCTGACTAATAAGGAAAGTTTTCTTTATCCTCTTTGGCTTGTCTCCGTCATGTAACCAGTGGATTGGGCTCTGGTGGGCTTGAGGTACGAATGAGCCTTCTCCTCAGAGCTGGCACTGCAGTGAGACATGAGCCAGGTGGCTTCAACCTGGGTTATTGCCCATCTCTCTGTCCCTTTCCTCCTTGCTTTATGTCATAGGAAAGGCATTTGTGTGGCCGGGGATACTACAACAGTAGATGCTCGGGCAACTTCTTGCTTTTTCTCGTGGGAGAAGACATTCTCCTCAGGTTGACATGCTTTCAGCCTTTGCAGTGGAGGGTTAGGGGTGACAGATCTGGGGGTGGGACTCTCCTTGTTTGATGTAGCTCTTTAAAATGCAGTTTCCAGTGGCATTTGGCTGGTTCTGCAGCTGATGAGAGATAATGGACCTACCCAAAGGGTTGGTTATCTCATCTTATGCGCTTCTGTTAAGGTGCTGCCTATTTCTGGTGATCACAGGCAAGACCTGAGCAGCTGTCTGGAACATGTCCCTTTTAGATCCTAAACATGGGTGAGATCAGTCCCTCTAGGGATTAGGAGATCAGAGCGAAGCAAAACGATAAGGCAGCTTTCTTCCCCCTCTGCCATTTGTCTGGATTACAGAGGATTACACATCCCCTGTTGAGAGCAATGGCCCCTTGATGTCTTCTTATCTTATGAAGCCCCCAAGTAAGGGACTGTTCTGTGGGGCTGTAAAGGGCAATGGCATGATGAAACCTTGCCCCAGTTCTACCTGTGGCTTCGGTCTCCTGACGTATCCCAATCTCTGTCTCACCAATGTCACCCTCACACTGTTCATCACCTCATCACACCCCCTTCCCCTCCATGTTATTCATGGCAGTTCCCTCAGGGGAGGAGGCGTCTTTTACCCTGCGCCCTTGCAAGCACTTGGGAGAGCCCAGGAAGGCAGCGTTGCGGGGTGGTTCCTACGGGAGTCTCAGCTCTGGTCACCACAGCAGGTACAAGGCAAGGAGTCCAGTGAGGCCATCTCGTGCAGCAAGTCCAAAACTATCCATCCAGACAATTCCCTGCTGCCTGCGTGGCATCTGTAATACCACCTGGGCTGCCCTGCCCCTTCCCCTGCTGCATTACTGCCTGTGTATAGTATATATATTATATATATATTTAAAAAGATGTATAATATAAAGCTATACATATATACGTATATACGATGACTCATGGATGGCCTGCCGCATACAGGATACCCTGAGTGGTCTTGTCTAAGCCCGAGTGTCCCTTCACCTCTCCTCCCCCTTCACCCCTTGCCCCTGTCCATTCTGAAATCCAACTACAGCAAACCCCGCCACCTCAGCACCTGTTTACAATGTCCTATATATTTGTGGTTAACAAAGTGAAGGTGGTAACTACTGGTGTCTCAATAAAGTTATGACGTTAAAAATAACCAAACTATATGGAAAAAAAAATGGTCTGGATTTTCTTATTTGGGGAGGGATGGCTTTTTTAGCTATGAAAGCACAACTCCTGTGCTCCTGCATGGACAGCTGGCAAGTTTAGTGACAACTGGTGTCTTGAATGGAGGCAAGAGACCTAAAGAACTGTCCTTACTGAGATACATATAAGAAGGAGGTAATGGTTGCTTGTTTTGCTTGGCCTAAGTTTCCAATCACACACAGAGCCAAGTGCCTCTTACCTGGTCAGCAGGAGAAGCTTGACAGATGCCATATTAGATAGTGGACTCTCGTTGTGAAAGGATATGGCTATAGGAGGTATGGATGGGGTTCATACAGGAATGCAGGATATAAACCCATATGAACATAAATATCTGTATTTCCACACCTGGGGAAGCAGATCTCTTTATTCCTTTGGTGTGTCTTTAACCTCTAGTCATCTATGTGTGACTGTTGCTCAGGTGTCCAGCATGGTACACATCAAAACATTATCAAACACTGGGAAACAAGAGCTCTCAGGGCACTGCTGACAGCGGGTGTCAGTAATTGATAGCCCATTATTTTAAAAAGGTCTAATTTCCACAGGCTCTGCAAGACAAATAAAATTCAGAATCCCATCCCATGCCAGTGCTTAGGTAAAGCTTCTTTCTCATCCCCTTTTAATGAGCCTGTCACCCGAGTACCCAAGTATCACATTTCCTGACCCTTGTGCAGTTTGAAGACAGGAAACAGAGGCACGTGATGGCAAATGGGCTGTATCCAGTCCTCCAAACCATCTCCCTTCCTGGGGACACAACTGAGCACACACTGTACCTTCACATCAGATTATATGCAAAAGTGTTGGCAGACCCATCTGTTTCTTGATTAATCTTTGTTTGGACAAATACCCTTCCTACAGTCCCAGCTTTTGGGGTGGAAGTGTTGTGGAGGTATCATGCCCACAGAAGGGCAAATGTCTGTGTTGTTGACAGGTGGAGTTAAAAACTGGTGAGACAAGATGTTGCCAAAAGCAGGCATTTGAGATGAGTAAGACTCCAACATTACTAGTTTGTTTGTGTCTTCTACCATTTGAAATCTCTTTTATTTTGCTTTCTGGTATTTGAAGCTCTTACATGTCACGTTTTGAAGCTTCTTCCTGCAGCCATGACATCTAGAAACATAATTCTATTATAAAGCTGCTTTAAAAAAAAAAAAACAACCACCTCACATAATCCCAGAACTCAAGTAGATGAGACTTTGTTTAGCGTATCAAGGAATTCAATAAAATCGTATGTTTTGGCACAACTGAAACAACCTCATTTCCTTCCCACAAAAGTCCATCTGGCCTAAAGCTCTGTACAAATTCTGTTTTGCAGTGCTATTTGGCTCTCTCTTGGGGGGATCATCACTCCCCTCATAATTTCCCCTCCCCCCAACAGTCTCTCTCCATGTTGGCTCTCCAGCTCTCTGGATGGTGCTGAGGGAAGGAAGCTGCTGTTTCCAGCTCTCTTTCCTTAATGCTTGTTCTCTCTATGCTCCATCTCTATTTGCCATTCCAGCCTTCCTAGAAATAGCGGTCTGCAAAGGAGAGAGGAGCACTAGGGCATCTGTGCCTGTGGGAAGCATCAGGCTGAAGTTGGCAGAGGTAGCTGGGGAGACCCCAGGGTGGAGCTGTGTGGGGGGCTTGCAGTGCCACCCCTCCACCAACCCTTTGTGTAATGGTCTGCTGTAGGAGCAGAGCAAGTGCAGCAAGGTGGCTCTGTCAGAGACACTCTTTTTCCATTTTGCCTTCTGTAAGCCTTGCAAAAGAATGATGATGTTCTTCTCCAGCCCCAATATCATCCAAACAAGCCAGAAAAAAAGTCTTCCTAAAGGTCTCTTACACATGATCAGTAGGGTCACTAAATGGTGCGATGGCTTCTCCCAGCAATTCTGTGTTTGCCTCCACTGTGTATGGTTCCTGAGCACCTGCAAGAGCACTGGACTGGGATGCCCTGTGCTCCCTGTTCCCCACAGCATGTTGTTCAATCACACTCATCTTTTATCCAGCAGCCCAGCAGTCACCATGCTTCTTTCTTTCTGATGGAGAAAACTACTAAACCCAGGAAGGCAACAGTACACCTTGGCACCAGAAATGTAATGTGTATAATCTACCCCCTCACTGGGGACAGAAGAGCCATGAAAAACAATAATTATGAAGAGAGAGAGAGAGAGGGAAGAATGAGAAATGTGGGAGTTGAACATGAGAGAGGGAGCTGTTGATCTGGTAGTCACTGAATCGTGTAATTCATTTACTGGTGCATGGATGATGAGGTTCAGTGACTGATATCCTGCATTCTTGGGAAGATTCTGCCTGCATGAGAATACACCATGGTAATATCTGAAGGGATTTACAGAAGGTAAGAAGCATAAATAAAACAAAGGATAACATAAACTTGATCAATACAGCCAACAAAAACTCCACTGGTTTAGAATTTCAACTTGCAAGTGCTTTGTAACCTCTTTGAGCAGATACTCATGAAGCAGGACACCAGCTTTGGTAGCACTTTCCTTTGGAGGATTGTGAAATGTGGGCCAACTACACATTTAGCACTGTGAACAGCTTTGGTAACAGTTAGTATTCACTTTTTGCAGGCCAAGTAGTTTATTGTCTCTCCCAAGGTTAGAGAAGAAGCTGAACAATAGAACCACAGGAATATCCGGACAGAATCTGGCACAAGTCATTTTCACCAAGAAAGAAATGTTTTGCACCAGGTCTGTTTTCCAGCCCAAATGGGCAGGAAAAAAAAAAAAGTAAACTGGAATGACAAAGAGTAGTGACTGTGAGCTGAAGCCAGACATTTAAATTAGGAACAGGGCACATCTTTAAGTGCAAGAGGTGTCTCAGGTTCGTGAAGGATTCACATTTCACGATGAACAGCGCTCTCACATACAGCAAAAGCAATTTTATTCAAGCAAATCCAACTAGTTGCCTAACATCCCCATATACATACCAACCTGATGGTGGTAGAGAAATCACCGAGCAGGAGGAGGGCGCGTAGCATGGTGCTCAGAGAAAGGAGTCAATAGGTCCTAATGCCTTCCACAAGGAGTCCCCTGGATCAAGCTGTGCATCAGGTTGACCTTCTATATCCCCTCCCCGCTGCAGTGGGCAACCTATAGCTTTCCTGGCATTGGTGCACCTGTGGCCAGCACACGCACAGAGGCTGAACAGTATTATTCCACCCACAGTGGCTAACAGTGGTCATTCCCCCCTTACACATGCGTAGGGGTCTTGGGGCACCTCTGGTGATTGTTACTTCATCAGTCTCCAGCTTCCTCATCCTGTCCTTGAGGTGACCTTTCATTGTATAGTTCCTGATACCGCTCGCCAGACAACAAGGCACTGGCTAAGACTGGCTGACTGCCTGATTACCACGTGAACCTGCACATTCTAGACGTGGGAGAGGGTAACTGTGCTCTCCAATGCAGTGCAACAACAGGTAGTCATGTGCCACAGGGCCGCAACAATGGATCAACATGTTCTAGTCTGAATACATGCCACCATGTGATCCACTGTTGGGAAACACCAGTATTCCACTATCTGTACCATGGTCCCACATAACATGGTCTTGATAAGCAATTGTATCAAAGACACGAGACATGGTAAACAATATACAATACACCAGAGGCCAATGCCCATTAAACGTACAAACAGTACCAACTGCTTTAACCAATCCCACCCCCATGTCCATCCTGCAAAGGGATTCCATCCAGTGTTTTCCACAAGATGTTGTGTATGTTCTTTCATCTCTTGCAGATGGGTGCTGACAGAAGTGGAATGGTCACTAAGGCTCATACAATACTATCCTTCAGAATCCTTACATCCATGACCATGAGCTAGTAACACAAAGTCAATAGCTGTGCGATTCTGTAATGTTGCGTGGCAAACACTATCTACATCGAATAACATGTCTGACATAGCTTGGCTAGTAGCATTACTAAATTTTGCCAACCAGCATCCTAATTTATCAAGTGTCCTTAAGCTGTGGTCGGCAGCAGCACCAGGTGCTAGCCATGATGTTGGAATGATTCTCGAAGAGTCCAAGAACTACTGCATCATTAGAGTCTGGTGAGAAAGCATGAATGTTACAAGGCAATCACTGAGATCGGTTGGTTCTCACCCACCAAGCCACAGTGATATTTGGGCTCAATAAGGTAAGTTGGCCTAGTGTATATGGACCTCCCTTTTTGGCTCTAGGTATTGCAGCCCATGCTCTGTTGTCACATGTAAGAAAAACACCTTGAGGTAAAGTCACATGGGTATTAAAGCTTATCATAGGGTTAGGTGCTGTCTCATTACACCCAGTGGAAGAGTTCTGATACCTTGATCAGATACATTGACCCACCGCAGTGCCGTAGCATTGCCGGTATAATTAAAGTTTGTACATACATCTGCATTCAAGGTCCCTAATACATGCAGTTCCTGAGAAGGTAAAGCCAGTGTGTGACCAAACTGAGATAGTTGGTTCCAAAGGTTGTCAGAACATGGCCCTTTCCTCAGTATGATGCTGGTGGTGCACAGGTCGATCTTCTCCTTTTCTGGTAAATGGCATGCCCACCAAACATGTCGTAACTGGGTTTTATGGAGTGGCCGTGCTTAAGCATAGCATATCCTGTCCTGTTGCATTAGCCAAAGTCACCCAAACGTTTTGTTCTGGTAGATAGGGGCCTTTCAGGATCCTGTTGAGGGAAAGAAAACAAAACATAAATTAACCCCTCCCTCACCGCCCACTCCCCTTCATTCCTATCTTTGTAAATGTTGTTGTGGCTCTCTGTGCCATTTGGAATCACCACTGATTGCAATGGTGACTGCTCGGTTTGTTTCGGCTGCTGTGACTTCTGCAGCCAAAGGACGGGGGTGTCAGAGGTGGTTGATACCAAATCTTCACACCCATGAAGAGGTCCTGTGATGGACCATGAATAGTTACCATAGGCATGGTCCAAAAATGGATGGCTCCAATTTTCCTTTTGGGGACTGTTTGGACGGATGGAGTGGTATTTTTTATCCCCAATATTATAGGCCCTTTTACTCTAGGTATCACCTGGTTTAGGATGACAAATCCACTGCCCACCAAGGTTGGAGTGAGAGCGATATACAAAACCACTCGTTTTGGAAGAATAACAACCAGGTCAGTTGTTATCCATCTCACTTGCCCAGTTTGCAAGGTGTGCCTCCCCTTTTGAGTAATAGTAAGAACCTGTCCTTGGTCTGAGCCTGAAATTCCTCACCATTCACGTGTTATTGCCTTGGCATGCACATGTATGGTGCCAAAAGCCCAGTAAGTGCCCTGAATCTCGAGGGTGTCTCCTTGCAATATATCCATACCAATTATATATTCCCCCTTTGCAGCAACTGTTACAAGATAATCCTGGGGGTCCCAATCACGTATCTGTAATTTCAATTTGGTGAGCTTTCCAATTATGGGCTGATGGCCCAGCTCCCACACGGGGGAGCTCGCTCCCCGCATTTTGTCCGCATTTCCGTGTACGATAGTGACCTCTGCCCCGGTGTCCGTCTTCCTGACATTTTCAACGAACCGGGCCATACGCCGGAGAACCTGTATAGGTTTTCCATCGATCGTGCTCTTACTGATTCCCCGATTTAAAAGTAACCAGAACAAGCGCGTTCGTTCGCCAGGACCACCCTGCTTCCCACCGGTCGCGTATCCTTGTGCTCCCTCTTGTGTTGCTCACTCGCTTCCACTTCCACCCCCAGGAGGTCTCCTAACTGACTCAATTTCTCAGTCACCGATTCTAGTGGATTTCCTTGCTCAGCCAACAGTAGAGGGATTAAATAAACCTTCCATCCTTTCGGGCAACCCTCTAGGAGTGTATTACGGATACCAGGGAGGAGCAGTTGGCTTAAAAAATAACTCTGGAGAGCCCATCGTAACTGCTAGCTTCATCCCTTTCACCTCAGGTAAGTTCACTGCCTGTCTTAAGGTCATCCAAGTTTTTGTAGACAGGGGCCAGGCTCTGTCGTTGGTATACAGATCCGACAATCCTTCTCCTACAACTGCAATCAGCGTTTGGCCATTCCCTTCAGCTATCTGACAGAGGCGACTGAACCTAAGAGTCAGCTGTCAGACTCATAACCTTTTTAGCATCAACCCTATCTAAAAGAACGGTGTCTGCTCCTTCCTTCACTAATCTGACTAACCAATGCTGCAGCTTCTCTCCTGGCCTCTGCATGTGTTTTTCAAGAAGGTTTTTCACTTCCTCTTGGCTGTAATCGTGAGTTCATCAGTCCTGACCAGGTTTCCATTAGTTCCAACTAATTTGCGCCTGAATATGGGGGCTGCACGCACCCCCTCCAGGGCAGGCTCTGTGGTTTCCTCATCCAAGGAACCCGAATCACTTGTGCTCCAGATGTTGCCATCCCATGTTCCCGGATCCTAGGATGGGTCTGTGACTATAGCCCGTACTATATATAGTATAGTACTATGCATATATATACCTGTACTATGTTATAGTACTAAGAGGTGATTAATCATTGTACTAACACGGAAAGTGGCAGCTTTTCTATCTCCTATCTTTAGTGAAGTTCTGCTCTCTCACTGAAATTCTGCCCTATCGCACCCGCATGTGGACTCCACTCTTATTAGTCTCAAAAGGACTCACTTATGGATGTAAGGAGACAGAATTGGCTCCTAAATTCCCAGTCCTGCAATGCGATACACACTGGCAGTCTCTGAGCCCACACAAAGCCTTGCTGATTTCTCTGGTGCTCTGAGTGAGGACAGGGTCTGCCTCTGCTCAAGGTGCACGACTGCAACCTTGAATGTCATTAAATAAGCATGAGCTTCTGCTGCAGTGCTAAAAAAGTGACATCGTTTTTTAAAGAGAAACTCACCTGTTGCTTTTTAATGATACGGACAATGCTGTTCTGCACATATTTCTGCAGCACAGGGAATTATTCTTTCTCCTGGTAAGAAAACAAATCTTTATCAGTACTAAATCTGTCCATCCCACGTTTAACCTTATTGCAGACTCGAGACCCATTTCTATTAATTATTTGTACCCACTCACAGCTTTACCAACAGGAATACTCCAAAAGATATCGGTGAGATCAAGCTTACACAGCTAAACATGCAGAAACTTGCTTGTAGACTGAGGTTCTAAATTTAGCATTGTCTTCTATCTTTGGCCAAAAAAACCTTTACAAAAGTCATTCTGCCTGCATACCTAAGTCAGCTTGAACGGCTCAGTATCTGTAAGCTTTGCATGAAGGGGAGGGATCTGTAATCTTTGTATATTTGGAAGAAAGGGATATAACAATGCAATAGACAAAGGATTTATGGGAAAGGGAGATGGAATTCTCCAGTGGGATCCCCTGCAGCAAACCCCATCATTCCATAGAATGAGGTTAATTGACTGGCAATTATTTCTGAAGTGCATCTGTATCTAATATATTTGCTGCCAAGATCTCATTAAAAAAGTATCATGCCACTGCTGGAAGCCAGGACTACTTAACACTCCCACCTTCACCATAATTGCACTGCTACACACAACTGAAACTGCCTGTCTCTCATCTTGGAGCCCTTTCAGTCTCAATTCACACAGAAACATGCTCCAAGGACTGCTCCAAACTGCGGTGGGTATTGAGAACCACCTGTCATCTGTTCTAGATACCTTCCCACTGCTGGCCTGTGGGCATGATCCTACTGCATCCTTATTATGGCATGTAAAAGGGTGGGAAAGGGCTGTGGATGACCTTGGCAGGAGATGGGACTCCAACCTGACAGAAATGGACACTTTCTGTGATGTCTACAGAGTAGCAGTGCAGCTGAGAGCTGGTATATTTGGCTTAGCTGGGCTTGGTCTTCTCTGGAGGTTGCACAGAACACGATGTGGTTCTAAGAAAAACATTTAAACACCAGGGTCTCTCAGGGCTCTTTGGTGTCCAGGATGACCCCATTTCACGGGATCCTCACAACCCTGCCCCTCTTCCCTCCCCGTTTGCTTACAGTGGTGGCCAAAAGGTGCTTCTTTCTCACACAGACAAAGGCATCGGGGAAGACGTCATAGAATCATAAAACGGCATGGGTTGTAAGGGGCCTTAAGGCCATGGGCAGAGACCTTCCGCTAGACCAGGTTGCTCAAAGCCCTATCCAACCTGGCCTGACTTTCAGGGAGAGGGCACCCACAACCTCCCTGGGGAACTTCTTCCAGTGCCTCACCATCCTTACAGTAAAGAATTTCTTCCTAATATCTAATCTAAATCTACCCTCATTAAGAATTCATTACCATTATCACTACACTCCCTGATAAAGAACCATAGAATCATAAAATTGTTCTGGTTGGAAGAGACCTTCAAGATCATCAAATCCAGCTGTTAACCCAGCACTGTCAGGTCATTACTAAACCATGTCCCTAAGTGCCTCATCTATACATCTTTTAAATACCTCTAGGGATTTTAAATCCCTCCAGGTATGGTGACTCAGCTGAGTCAGTGCACAGTGTATCAGCTTTGGAAGAAGGGGCAGGTGAACCAGGAAGCATTTAAGGACATTGCAAGGTCACGTAGAAAGAGAATTAGAGGCGCGAAAGCTCAGAACTTAATCTGGCCAATTCTGTCAAGGATAATAAAAAGTGGTTTTATAATATACATATACAATTATATAATATAATATGATATAAAATTATATAATACATTACAAATACGTGTTTTTATAAATACATTAATAAAAAAAGGAGAGGCAGGGAAAATCTCCATTCCTTACTGTATGAAGGGAGGAACATAGTAATGGAAGACAAGGAAAAGGCCAAGGTACTTAACACCTTTTCTGCTTCAGTCTTTAACAAAAAGATTGACTATCCTCAGGGCAACTGGGCTCCCGAGTTGGTAGGCGGGGATAGGGAGCAGAATATCCCTCCTGAAATCCAGGAGGAAGTAGTTAATGACCTGCTGTGCCACTTAGATCCTAACAAGTCTATGGGTCCAGATGGGATTCATCCTAGGGTGCTTAGTGAGCTGGCACAAGAGCTGGCTAAGCTGCTCTCCATCATTTATCACCAGTCCTGGCTAACTGGGGAGGTCCCAGATGACTGGAGGTTGGCAAATGTGACACCCATCCACAAGGAGGGCTGGAAGGAGGATCCAGAAAACTATAGGCCTGTCAGCCTGACCTTGGTACCTGGCAAGGTTATGGAGCAGATCACCCTGAGTGCCATCAGTCAGCACGTATAAGACAACCAGGGGCTCAGGCCCAGCCAACATGTGTTTAGGAAAGGAAGATCCTGCCTAACTAATTTGATCTCATTCTATGACTGGGTGACCCATCTGGTAGATGAGGGGAAGGCTGCTGATGTGGTCTACCTAGACTTCAGCAAAGCCTTTGACACAGTCTCCCACAGCATCCTCCTGGAAAAGCTGGCAGCCCGTGGCCTGGACAGGTGTATCCTTCTCTGGGTTAGAAACTGGATGGATGACTGGGCACAGAGAGTAGTTGTGAATGGTGCCGCATCCAGTTGGTGTCCGGTGACCGGTGGTATCCCCTGGGGATCTGTACTGGGACCGGTTCTCTTCAACATCTTTAGTGATGACCTGGATGAGGGGATCGAGTGTACCATTAGTAAATTTGCGGATGACACTAAGCTGGGGGAAGTGTCGATCTGCTGGAGGGTCGGGAGGTGCTGCAGAGGTACCTGGACAGGCTGAGTTGATGGATCTTAGGAAGCACTTCCTCACGGAAAGGGTGATTAGACACTGGAATGGACTGCCCAGGGAGGTGGTGGAGCTGCCATCCCTGGAGGTGTTTAAGGAAAGATTGGATGTGGTGCTTAGTGACATGGTCTAGCAGATGTCATGGTGTTGGGTCATAGGCTGGACTTGATGATCTTGGAGGTCTATTCCAGCCTCAGTAATTCTGTGGGTCTCCACCACTTCCCTGGGTTCTCATGCTTGACAACCCTTTTGGTGAAGAAATTTATCCTAATGTCTGGTCTGAAGCTCCCTGTGCAACTGGATGCCACTTCCTCTTGTCCTAGAGTTCTCTCAATCTTGCCTGTGGGCCCCCTTTAAGTACTGAAATGCTGCTATAAGGTCACCCTGGAGCCTTCTCTTCTCCAGGCTGAACAACCCCAATTCTCTCATGTTGTCCTCACAGGAGAAGGGGAGGTGCTGATGATCTTTGTGGCCCTAATGGAGATGTCTCCATGACCCCTAAATAAGAGGAGGGGCAACAACAGGGAAATGTAAAATTATTTATTTTCCACAGGATCCCCCTCCTGGAGGACATGGGCTGGCCACACTCTCTTGCACTCTTCTAGTCAGGCCAGAAGGCATCGTGACGGGCACAAGCTGTGGGGGGTGTTTGTGTGCGCCCGCTTCTCCAGGGCACTGTTTTGGGGGCCCTGGAGGGTTTCACGGCACCGCTCCGGTCACATTGCAAAAGCGCAAAGGCCACCACCAGCTAAGTGCCGTGAACTTGTGGTGCAGGACCATGGAGCAGGAAGACGGGAGACGAGAGCCAGAAAGGAGCAGGGAGAAGGGAGCAGGGAGACAGGAGACAGATGGAAGACAGACGGGAGAAGGGAGCCAGATGGGAAAAGGAAGCAGGGAGCCAGGAGCAGGGCGCCGGATGACAGGCAGGAGTGGGAAAGGAGAAGGGAGATGGAAATGAGACAGAAGGGAAAAGGGAGCAGGAAGAAGGTGGAATGAAGTGGGGAAAGGGGGAAAGAGAGAGGAAGAAGAGGGAAGGCAGAGCGGGCAGGGGCAGGGACCAGCCCCGCCCGACACGGCCCTAGCGCGAGGGGCGGGGCCAGAGGGAGGGGCGGGGCCATGCAGACGCTCGGTCCCCTGCGCTCGAGCGCATGCCGCCGCTCCCGCCCATCGGGCGGAGGCAGGTGGGCGGTGGGAGGGGCAGGGCCTCGGCCATCTCGGCGCAGGGGGGCTGTGCCGGCCGTCACCGGGGCGGGATAGGGGCGGGAAGTGGGCGGGGGGTAAGGCGGGTACCGGAGGAGCGGCCGTTCTATCCGGTGGACTCGGGTGCTCGGGAGGAGAAGGGCGGGCGTGAGGGGGAGGGCGCTTCTGCTTCAAGATGGCGGCGCAGAGGAGGAGTCTGCTGCAGAGTGTGAGTGGCACTTTCCCCCCCTCCATGCACGCGCATCCCCCCAGGTGGGTGCGAAGGGGTACCCGGGCCTCCTCCTCTTCCTCTCCCGCCCCCCGCAATGCCACGTGGGAAGGGGGAGGCCTGGCGAGGGTCTCCCCCACCCCTGAGCGGGGTGGTGGGTTGCTGTCCTCCCTGCACCCTGCGTCGCCTGAAGGCAGAGGGTCCCAGCTTGTGGGGGAGGCCCTGCGTAGTCATCGATCCCCGCTCTGCGCTGACCCGTGGCTCTGCAGCGCTGTGGGACTGGGGTGGCCGGCAGGTGTCTGGGGGGGGCCGTGCCTGTGCTGCGGCCGTCGAGGTGCTCCGCTGTGCGCGGGGGCAGCTGGCGGCTGGAGGCCGTGTGCGCTTGCGCGCGCGTGTTGTGTGCGCGAACTGGCGTCGTGCGCCTGAGAGGTGGCGGCCTCGGGGGTGCCTTTAACTGCTGGCAGCGGCAGCGCCCCAGTCCCCTTGTCGCAGGGAAGTGAACCGCAGCCTTCCCTTCCCCGTACTCCCCTGCCATCGGTGCTGGAGGGTCTGAGTCGCCAAACGAGTAGCTGAGTGCTGCGCTGCACCAAGTGGGAAACTCGGGTACAAATTTCACCTCTGGTTTCTTGTAAGAACTGGAGTTGCAGCCAGAGCTTGGCTTCAGAGGGCAAGGAAGTGGTAAGTGATCCAGTTCTGCAGCAGGGATTATAAAGTTATCAGCTGGGTTGTGTGCTACCACATAAGCAAAGGGAGAAGGGTTGAAAAGAGGATGGGGATGTACTTGTAACCTGTACAGGACCAAGATCTTCACTTCAGGCTGCTGGAGGTGTACATGGTCTCTTTATCTCCCAGGAACAGCAGCCCAGTTGGACAGACGACTTACCATCCTGCCATCTCTCTGGGGTGGGCTCAGCTCCAAACCGTTCCTACAGTGCAGATGGCAAGGGGACAGAGGGTCACCCCTTGGAAGATAACTGGTTAAAATTTAGGTAAGTGGGTTGCAATTGGGACACAGAATCCTGCCAACACAAAGGCAGGTAAAGGTGGTATTTAGTTTGTCACAAAGGATTCGGAGGATGAGGGTGGGGCCCAAACATGCAAGAGGTGTCAGGAGAAACTTGTTACGTATGTCTGTGTTTCACAGACTTCTGTGACCCCTTTGCTTCTGCCTTCTTTGACAGGAGTGAGAACAATTGCTACCTCTATGGTGTCTTCAATGGCTATGATGGCAACCGAGTCACCAACTTTGTAGGTCAGAGGCTCTCTGCAGAACTGCTGCTGGGCCAGCTACATGCAGATCATAGCGATGCTGATGTGCGTCGAGTTCTGCTGCAGGTAAAGGAGCTTTGGCTGAGAAGGGCTCCTTCTTCTCACCCTATCCACCTCCTCTTTTTGCCACCAGGAGAGCAGCATCTGTTTTCTGTGGGGGTTGGAAACATCTGCCAGTTGTTGCAATTGCACTCATCCTGAGCATCTGTAATGCTTTGTTTCACTCCCGCCTCATACCCATCTGTCCCCTTGGCTCTGTCAGCACAGTGCTGAGAGTTCTCCAGGAAGCTGCAGACGGTACTCACTGGACATGTAGGAACAAGTCAGCCTGTGAAGGAGATGACAGTGAGTGAAAGGGGAAAGTTAATGTGTGGGGAGATGGATTTGTGAGTGCGCTTTCTTGAGTGTTAGGCAAGTTCTTACAATCAAGACACAAAAATCACATAGGTCTCTGACATTGCTGTGAATGTAATTTTTATGTTTTTGTCTCCTGTTTTGAGTTGTTGCACATTGTTTTTACAAGCTGTCAACTGGTTGTGCTGAAATAATTGTATTTCAGTGTGATGTATTGATTTTTGAATGTCTATATATATACAGTGGTCATCTACTCTTATGAGCCAGTCTTAGGGAGGTGGGGCTGGGTATCCTCTAAGGTCTGTAGGTGTTGGATAAAAGTGTGTTTTCTCTTTATGGCCTTTTTTAGGCTTTTGATGTGGTGGAAAGAAGCTTCTTGGAGTCCATTGATGATGCCTTGGCAGAGAAGGCCAGCCTGCAGTCCCAGCTACCAGAGGTAATATAGCCTTAAGAACTGAGATTGCTAGAGATCCCACTTTCCAGATTGCTGTGTGACATTTGGGCATATTAGTCAGTCTGGTCCAAGGGGGGCTGTAATTGGAAATGATTTCTCTGTGGTTCTCTTCCGGGACCTTGTGTGAAGGGAAGGTGGTCCACTTCCTAGAGTGCCCATTGTTCATTCTGGCACTACTTAGACCCATCACTGGTTATCTTGGAAAGCAACTGAACATACTATGGAGAAGAATTCAACCTGTACATGTGGCTCTGTTGAGACAAAGCCATATGATGCAGATGAGAGGCAGGGCCCCATATTTGCGTAGCATCTGGGCAGGTGTGAACCTTCTTCTCCAGGCAGACTGGACTGTTGTCTTCAGAACTGGGGCCATGTCATTTGGTAGGACTGAGTAATTGTATGTCTTGCACAATTTTGACACGAGGCTAAGACATGACAAGATGAATCCTCTCCGTGCAGAATTTTGATTCCAGCTGTGGCTTCTGTCTGTGGACTGTGTGCTTAAATTTGCCCTTCGTTTTGGGTTCCAGGGTGTTCCTCACCACCAGCTTCCTCCTCAGTACCAGAAGATTGTGGAGAGATTGAAGGTTGTGGAGCAGGAGATCTCTGGAGGAGCCATGGCTATTGTGGCTGTCGTTCTCAACAACAAGCTCTATATTGCCAATGTGGGTGAGTTGTTTTTTTGCCAGCAGCTCAGTGTCAGCGTTTTGAAGGATGGCTGCAGTTTTAGGAAGTAAAAGAAATGTGCGTGGGGGGGACATACACACTTTCTTTGGTCTGTGGCCAAAGAGTGATATGCTTGTTAGAGAAGCACTTGAAATCAGCCTGGCTCTTTATGTCTGCAGATGTTGGCTGATGCCATGTGTATGACCAAAGAACAGAGGGGAAACAGGTTGAGAGGTAGTAGTGCAGGCTGAGAAATAGAGAGCTTTCTTGGGAGGTGCCAGCTCAGGCCTGGATGAGGACCTGCCTGGCAGGCCTACTGTGCTGCTAGCAAGGCTACTTTTTGGAGGTCATGATGAGACAGTACATGAGCCTTTCTCTTCTTTTCTGTCTTTATTCCCTTCTCCTGTTCCTTTTCCATTTGGATATGTTCTCCCTCTTAATGGCAGAGCTATCTGGTGCCTCATCTCGCTGCTCCCACTGCAGGTACCAATCGGGCACTGTTATGCAAGTCCACGGTGGATGGACTGCAGGTGACTCAGCTCAACGTGGACCATACGACAGAGAATGAGGATGAACTCTTTCGCTTCTCCCAGCTGGGTGAGTGTTGGGTTTTGTGTTCTTCACTGAGAACATTGAATGCCTGTTTATCTGGGGCACCAGGAATGACTCAAGCTGCTGGAAACAATAAATGACTGCAAAAAGAAGCTTACTGTGGTTTCAAATGACAAGTCCAGTGCCTTTTTTTTCTGCATATTTAGCCATTGTGAGGCTACAGAGTGAGCAAGTTCAGCCCACTGAACCAGCAGAAAACTATCCTTTTTCTTCTTTTTTTTCAAGTTATGAGAGTTAGTTTTGTGTCCAGCTGCCAAACCGACATTGATTTGCCCTCCAGCTGTGTGATTGCTGGAGTTGATAGGAAGGCAGGAGTGGAAGCGTGCAGCCGGAGGGTAGGAGTGGGATGGACGGTACATGACTGCTCCTTTGGAGGCAAACCACAGTTATGCTGGGTTAAGTTCTGTGTGATGCTGCACCCTCGGGATGCTGCATTTCAATATGTCTTTGTACAAGCTGCTACAAAAAAAAAAGCAGCTATGCTTCAGACAGAGCCAGGCAGAGCACTGGCATTTACTGCTCTCACATCAGTAACTATTGAACTCTTCATGCTGACATTTTGCTTTAGGCAATTTCCCTTTTCCTTTACAGTGTTTGACATGTTTTTCTTCCTTGGTCTAGAGCGAGCCCAGACCACTTGGGCGATTGCTAGTACCCATTTTTTTTTATTGAGATACTGATGTTCTGTACCTTTGTTTAGTGAGATCTAACTTGGCATTCCTCATTAGGTTCACCCAGTATATATATTCTTATCTGGTGAGGCTGTTGCTGTGGTAATTCTCTGCTGCTGGGTCTTGTTGTATTCTATTTCTTTTCCATTTCCTCTTTTACTCATATTCTTGCAGCAGGGGTATGTGCTATGAAGCAGAAGACTGAATACAAGAATCCAGGGGAAGAGACCCATTGACTGCCATTCTGCTGCCAAAAATGCAGAATTTAGCTGCAGTCCGTAGCAGAACAGGGATCTGCTAGAAATACTGACCTTAACTTGGCACGGCAGGGGCTCTGCTGCTGGCAGTCCCAGCAGAAGGGAGAGCCAGTGGAACAAGCCAGTGTGTCCAAGCTGTTTTGGGGGCCCAGAGGAGGTTGTTGCAGGGCTGTGTGGAAGCACAGTGATAAGAGGTAGTGGGGATAGCACTTGTGATGGTGCTTGTGTCACACCTCTCCTGGGGGAAGGGAGGGAGAGGTCTTGTGCTTTTGTGGCTTTTCACCCTGCACACTGCAGCTTGCTCAGTGCTCCAGGAGACTTGTGAGTTAGATGCAGCCTCTGGTGTGCTGCGAATCTCCCTGTGTTTGTGTCTGTCAATAGCATGTATCCCCCTGCCAGGGGCTGACAAATGAGCCAGGCCATGTTGATGAGTCAGTTTTGGTCTGCAGCAGATGGCAGAGTTGTGTCTTACTGCTGGGGTAGGTGTGGAGCCATCTGTGCAGTGAGGCTTGGTTTGACTCAGAGGGAGAGTTTCATTTGGACCCCTGCCTTCACCTTGTACTGAGGACAGTCATCTCTAGATAAAAATCTCAAAATGATGTTTTTCTGCCTGTTAGCCCTAGGTATAACTAGGAAAGGGCAGTTGCCAGAACAGACCAGGTAAGTGGCTCATATGCTCCGAGTCCTGCCTCAAAGAGTATCTGCACCTATACGGTCCCTGTTAGAACCTTCTTCGAGATGGGATTCCTTCCTAACCCCTGCCAGAGGTATATCCCCTTAAATAAATACTTGTTTGGTCATTGTCTTTAGGTTAGGAGTAGCCCACATCAATTTCAACACTTGAGCAAATTCAGTGCCTCTTGTAGATCAATCTCCTATTCTCCCTCTGCAGTCTAGTGAAATTGTCACATGGAGTTTAGGAGCAGGGATCAATAACAGGCAGAAGAAAAAGCAGAATCCTTCACATACTGTTTTCCTCCTTCCTGCCTTCTCCTCCCATCACGCAGTCCAGAGCTGACAGGCGCAGATGTTCCCCTGCCTCTTCAGTGAATGCCTGTGTGCCTGGGCCAGCTGCTGCCGGTGGCTTTGGACCAGGATGTGGGCTTTGTCTCGGGGCCAGACGTGGCATTCAGAGTGTACATGTCGGGCTGTGTGCATCTCGCTCCTCTCTCTCTTTCCCAGATTAGAACTAGCAAAAAGGTGTTCCTTGGAACACGGCAAACCGCTCTTCCTTTTCTCCCAGCTGGAGTCCTGATTCTCCTGGAGGAGAGAAGATTGGGAGGGAATCTTAGCAATGCTTATAACTGTCTAGAGGATGGGTGTCAAGAGGATGGGGCCAGTCTCTTTTCAGTGATGCCCAGTGACAGGACAAGGGGCAATGGGCACAAACTGGAGCACAGGAAGTTCCCACCTAAGCATAAGGAAAAACTTTACTTTGAGGGTGATGGAGCACTGGAACAGGCTGTCCAGAGGGTATGTGGAGTCTCCTCTGGAGACTTTCAAAACCCACCTGGGCATGTTCCTGTGCAACCTGCTCTATCTGGCATTGCTGTAGCGGGGGTTTGGACTTGATGATCTCCAGAGGTCCCTTCCAGTTCCTACTGTTCTGTAATTCTTTGGAATCTTGTTTTGTCTTGCAGTTCTCTTTAGCTGTGGATATTTATTTTCTCATTCCTGACAGTGTAACCAGAGGAAGTCCTGCAAGTTTCCCAAAGTCAAATAAACTATTTTGGTTTTCAACCTGGCAGGCTTGGATGCAGGGAAAATAAAACAAGTAGGAACTATTCGTGGGCAAGAAAGCACTCGGCGCATTGGAGATTACAAAGTCAAATACGGCTATACTGATATTGAACTGCTCAGGTCAGAAAAACTCAACTTTGTGGTTTCAAGCCCTCCTTTTCTTTAATGACCCCTCCTTTTTCAGTTACTCTGTTGCCATTAAATTAAGTAACATCTCTTTCCAGTGCTGCTAAATCTAAACCCATCATAGCAGAGCCTGAAATCCATGGAGGGCACTCGCTGGATGGAGTGACTGGCTTCTTGGTGCTCATGTCTGAAGGGCTCTACAAAGCACTGGAAGCAGCTCATGGGCCTGGGCAGGCCAATCAGGTGAGTGTGCTGACATGGGAAATGTTCCTTTGGCTATTGATTCCCTCCAGCGGTGTCACACGGACTTTCCTCCTCATCTGTTGTGTGAGTGCTGGCCAGGCTGAATGCCAGTGCCACCCCATTCCATCTAATAATATGGGAGCTGCTCTGCCAAGCCAGTTCTAGGCTGCTGCCTGTCCCTGTTGTATAAGTTGCCATAAAAGCTCTTAGATGTCAGGAAAAGTTTTCCTCCAAAATCACCTAAACATCCTTTTAATTTTATTTTATTTTTAATTATTTTAATTTATTTTCTTCATTCTTTGTGCAGGAAATTGCAGCCATGATAGCCACAGAGTTTGCCAAGCAGACATCGCTGGATGCCGTGGCACAAGCAGTAGTGGACCGGGTTAAGCGGATCCACTGTGACACTTTTGCCAGCGGTGGTGAACGGTCCAAGTTCTGTCCCCGTCATGAAGACATGACACTGCTTGTGAGGAATTTTGGGTACCCCCTGGGCGAGATGAGCCAGCCCACACTGACACCAACACAAGGTCTGTTGGGGAGAGAATTAAACAAAATGGAGGGTGGAAGACAAGATCTCTAGATTGATCTAGCACTGACCTATCACCGAGAGAGGAGATACTCAGTGTAGAAGAAATTTTCTTATTAAAGGGATTATTGGCTTCTGAGAGGTAGAGTCTGTGATAGATGCTGTACTGTATCCTGCCAAACTAAGATAGGCAATTTAATATAAATTCTTCGGTTCTTTGCTGCTGTGTACCCTCAGTCGTGCACATCTCAGCTGCATTTTATAACTCTTGCTTTTTCCCTTCTCAGGAGGCCGAGTCTACCCAGTATCTGTGCCATATTCCAGCTCCCAAAGCACAAGCAAGACCAGTGTCACACTGTCTCTTGTCATGCCTTCCCAAGGCCAGATGGTCAATGGTGCCCACAGCAGCTCAACTCTGGATGAAGCCACACCTACCCTCACAAAGTAAAAGTCTTGCTACTTGCAGTTTTTCCCTGCATCTCACACTGTGTAAAGTGGTTGAAAAGGCAGAGACACATCTGTCAGTTACCTGTCAGTCATTCCCTTATCTGGCGTGTGGCCCTCCTGACTGCAGTATTGACAGCCAGTGTAACGTGTTAGCTGGAAAGGAATTGTGTAAGGAGTGGGAATGAGTAAAGTGAAGCAGCTCTGAAGCCAGCTCTGGGAACATGCCTTGGGAGCAGCATCTGCTGCTGTTTGTGGAGGACACTGGGGTGTTGAGCAGCCCTTCTCTTTCGATGTTGTATGCCTGGTGTGTTGGATGCTGCACATGAAGGGAGTGTGGGTGCTGTTCGTTTTAATAGGGAAGAACAGTTCTGCAGGTCACCTGCAAGGCTGCTGGAGGGACTGCGCTGCACAAGTTGGCTTGCTCAGAGGCAGAGGCCAGGGTAGAAAAAAGGGTAAAGGTTAGAACTGGATCCTATTTGCATCCACTTTGCAAGATCATGCTAGTTAGTGACTCTGGTTTAGGTTCAGCCTTTGGCACAGGGCAGTCTGTGTACACACTGCCAAGTGAAGATCTCTGGTTATTGTGTTCAGGTAGCTCTGGAAACAACGAAGCTGACACACTAGAGTTGCTTTGGCTGCAATGCAGGTCATGCAAGAATTAACTTTTCTTCCTGACAGACTCTTCCCGTAAAGCTTGTACTGTAGGGGTATGGGGAGGTTAGCAGAGAGCATGCCTCCTTTTTAATTGTTTTGTTTGGTTGGTTTTGTTTTGTTTTTTTTTTTCTTTTTTCCTGCTTCCTCTCTTCTGTTCTTCAGTCACCTAGTTGTACTTAAGGCCTTCCAGTTAAATGTGAATTGCATATCTTTTGGCATTGATCCGTTCCAAGCAGTTTGCCACACTCCTAGAGCTCTGGTAGAGCAAGAGGCTGCAGCTTTTTACCTGTTTGCTATGGATAGCTTCATCTGTGAAGAAGCTGGCACTTGTCCTGGTGCTTTTCTTGTCCAAAGCATCAGATGGGGAAAAATAAAGAGGCTTATGTTTGCTCTCTCTTTTTGTCTCCATAGCCAAAGCCCAACTGTGACACTCCAGTCGACTAATACTCGCACACAGAGTAGCAGCTCAAGTTCAGATGGGGGTCTCTTCCGCTCTCGACCCACCCACTCGCTCCAACCAGATGAAGATGGGCGTGTGGAGCCCTATGTAGATTTTGCAGAGTTTTACCGGCTCTGGAACATGGACCATGGTGAGCAGGGAGCTCTGACTGTGTCCTAAGGTGGAAGTCTGCCTCCTCCCGATACCCTGCCCTCGGCTGCATACGGAAAGACTGAGGCAAGAATGAGAGCACTCCACCGAGGGCTGTGTTCTGCCAAGAGTTAACTCCTATCCAGGATGTGCCGTGTTGCCTGTGCCATGCACCCGGTCCAACCTCGTCCCCTCGGAAGCCCTGTGGATGGGGGGACACGTCTTGAATGGAGCCCTCGCTGCAGGGTTTTGCAAATACAAATGCAGAGAGGGCTCCCTCGGGGTAATGCAAGAGCAGGAGCCTGTGCGAAGGCTGCGTGTGTGCACGTGTGTGTAGGTGTACGCCTGTGTGACTGCGTGTGTGTGCTGTCATAATGTTTCCACAACTCGATTCATAATGCTGTGATTCCAGTGTTCAACTCCATAGAAGATACCTCTATTTTGCAGAATAAATAACTTATAGCTACACTCGTTAGCACCTGTGTGGCTTGCTCTCTTTACAGTGTTGTGCGTGGGTGTGACAGCTCTTCCTGGTGAAACCCTCTATTCCTCCAGAATAGGGGGTTGCACCTTGCAGCAGGCAAACTTCTAGTGTAGGAGTGGCCCGAGCCCTTGCAGGTGACTTAAAGGCATCAGGTCTTTGTTCCACACTTATTTGCTGGGCTTTGGCACCAGATTATGGCTCAGAGTTAAACTATTGGGTTTTGCAGGGGAACTGCACATCCTTTCCTTTAATGCAGGCCATCTGGAAAATTGTAGAGGGCAGAGGGAATTTGTAACAAAGTTTTCCTGTACAAGCTTCTGGTAGTGCACAGCAGGGAGTCGTGGATAGAACCAAAGCTATGGCATGATGCAGCTGCCTTGAAGATGCCGATGGGCTTCAAAATGGATTAGCCAAGGCCTGGACTAACTGTTGGATGTGTCAGGATGACAATCTTCCACTTCAGTTCAGGCTTCTGTCAGCAGGCGGCAAGCAAGCCCCTTCCCTCCCTGCTCCCTCCTTCCCCTTCAGCCTGCCTAGCTGGCTCCCTGGGGAAGGAGCCCTTCCCTTCCCCAGCAAACACAGGGAGGCCTCAGCGGGTGACCGCGGTGCTGCAGTGCCTGGTGCCTCCTTGGGGAGTTGTGATAACGCAGCAGGCAAAGCCGGGAGAGGGCTAGAGGAGAATACAGGGCAAGTGAGGGAACTGGCCTGGGTTTCTTACAGGGTACATTTTTTCAGGTTGGTCACCTTAGGAAGGAGAAGGGAAATGGAAGGGTTCAGGATGAAAGAAGTAGCAGAGGGCGCTTCAGTCAAGGCGAGTTTGTAGCCAAGCCCTGATGCAGGTTCAAGGCATGTGTGTTATGCCAGCTTAGAAAGAAGTGGAGGGGGATTTATCCTTTTGGATAAAGCAAATGGCACTGCATGCCCCAAGGCACTATCTGAATTCACTGAGAAATACATGGGCAGGATCAGAGTGGTGAGAGATGCCCCTTTACTTGGAAGGCACAACCGGGATCCCTTGCATGTTGGTGAGTGACTCCACCATTGCCTTCTCCAGGTCTGGCTTTGCCTGTCAGGGTTTCATGTGAATCGTGTTGTGGGCTCTCAGCTGCTGGACTGCCTGCAGAAGCTTGTGTTTCCCTGTCCTCTTGTAGCTCCCAGGAAGACTGAGTGTGCTGAATGTGCCAGCACAGTCACCTGCTATCGAGACCCTTCCAAGCCTGACAGGAAAGTGGTGTTCAAAGTGGCATGGAGGGAAAGGCAGCAGAGTTGTGTGAGGGTCAGCCTCATGGACAAGGCACTAAACAAGGGAGGGGCTGGTAGTCCCTCACCCATATCCTCTGTCCTATGAGGAGCAAGGAGTTCAGGTATCTGAGACCCTCCTGGCCTTGTTGTCCAGGACCACTCTGAAATGGTGCTTGACCTGGAGATTCTATCCTTTCCTCCAGGTTGTTGTGTGGCTATTTAATTGGATGGTGCGATCCTGGTACGGACTAAAAGGGAGTTAAAGAGACTTTATTCTATTCTTCATTCCCTAACCTGGCACAGATTTCAATAGCTGTATAAACAAGTCTTTCTTGCTTATTCTCCCATGCCATTTATCTATGGTATTTGCTAACTTATACCGAGAACAGTTCCAATGGGAAGTATTCCAGCATGTGGCTTCTCCAGATAAAAGTTTGAGAAGTGCCAAACTCACTTATATAAAGCAGATCATGCAAACAAACTTCTCCTTTGGCATAAGTACCAGTTTATGAAGTATGAAAAAATAAAGAGGGTAGGAGCGGGTGGATCACACTAAGCTGTGTCTGTACAGCCACTGGAAAAGAGATGAGGAAAATAGGTTTTCTGTACAAGCCAAGTAAGTCATGTCTTAGGAGTCCAGGTCAAAGAAACAGACTGAACGTTGTGTACGGGAGAAGGAGGCTTGTGAGCAAGTGTCAGTATTGAATATTGTCCTTAGGAAGCAAGGGAAAGATGCAGGCTCTAACGACAGTAGGAAAGGTTCCTCTCCTCTGCCCCTTTAAAATGAAGGAACAGATAGAAGAGAACAGAACCAGACCAATCTGGAGAAACAAGAGCAGGGGCCTTTTTGCAGTGTAGTGAAATTCAAAACCACTAGAAACATAAACTCCTAGGCAGGAAGAGAGGAAAAACAGTGCAGCTATGCACCACAAGACTGCTGGAGAGGAGCTAGCAAATTAAGATCTGAATATGCAGAGTAAGTCTGCTATAAAGGCAGCTAATCTTATTTTTCAAGAGCTACCCCTCTGCAAGACAAGGGTAAGAATGAGAAGGCCTGTTCCTGGAATGGGAGCGGTGGATACAATCCGCATGTCCCTGAACTTAAGGGGCTGTCTGAGGGTCATTAGAGGAGCTCAGGCTGTGGCTGGTGGGACAGGCCTGAAGAAGGTCCTTGTTCCAATGCTCATGGGCAGGCAATATGCTGAGGATTTGACAGGACATAAGACGATTCAAAGACTTTAGATGCTCTTGAGGAAGACTGAAGCAATATGCATCTCACTGCACAACACGCAGCAAAAACTGGAAAAGGCTTTGTAGACTCACACTGCCTTTGAGGACCTCCAGAAAGAGCTGACTGAAAGAGGAGGCCTTGTTTGGGCTGCTTTCAGTCCAGAGCTGAAGTCTGTGGCACTTTGGAGTCAAAGTGGTGCTTTTGTCCTAAGCCATCCTCAAAAGCCTTCTTTCAGTTTGCACTCCTGCTCCTCTCCAAACTACCATTATCACCTCACCAGGTGGAGTTGCCTGGGTGGGAGACAGGAGCTGCCCCATCATCCTTCACATTCCTAGTTTTCTCTCTCCTTGCTTCTCCTCCCCTGAGAAACCTTTCCAGCAGCCCAGTGCAGATCGCCCAGCGCTGGTGGAGGGGCCTTGGTGGATGATGGTGAGATGTGCTTGATGACAGCTCTCTGCATCTTCTGCCCCCACATATTATCTTGTGGTCCCAGGACAAGCAGGGGAACCTCTGAGAAAGGCAGTGGGAAAGGGTGATTTCCAAAAAATGCTTGGCAAGATCATGTCCACCCCAGCCTGGGGTGGAAATAAGCCATCAGAAGGAGACCTGGAAAATCCTAGGCTGCCTTGAGATATTATGGGGATCTGCAGTTATGGAGGGCCCTTCAATGCCCCATAAAACTGAGGGCCTCACTGTCTGCCGATGAAGGATCACAGGGACTTTATTTTAAGCTTTCCATTATCCGAGCAGCACATCCCTTTATAACAAAATTTTTAAATAGTGTAAGGATAGCCAGCCAGGGTCCTGGCCAGAAGTTAGTGCTCAGCTCCTGTGCGTGGTCTGTGGGCAAGTCACGCAGGGCTTGGGTTTTCTTCAGAAGCTGAAGCATCAGCTGAAGGTAACAGGGGCCGGTTTGTTCCCATTCACCTCTTTCTTTGCATTCAGTTGCTTTTGTCACACCTGGACTTTTCAGGAGGGAAGAGGCATGTGGTGAGTGAGTGCCACTTGCTGCCATTGATGCTCCTTGGACCATGCAAGGGAAATGCAGCATTCTTCACCAGAGTCTCTGCTCCCTCAGCTGCTGTGCTCTGAAGAGGAAAGAACGTGTTCCTTTCATCTTTTTTTATTTCTTTCCACCACATTAAGGTTTTGAGAGTGTTCTGAGATAGCAGAAGGGTTTGTGGCATCACTGAAAAAAATGCCACAATTTGCCTCTGGTTGTCACGGGGCAGAGACAGCCATAGCTGAAGGGTGAAGCTGCCTAAAATATAAAAATAGTTTTTAATTTGATAGCTAGTTGTTGTTTATACACAACTATATATATATAAATGTGTGATTTTTCCTTCCCTAGAAATTCTGAAGAAGGGGTTTAAAGTAATCCTGTGTAGTTCATTACTCAAGCAACTTGCCTTTCTTCAGTTAAGAGCATTGCTGGCATCCTAAAGTGTCAGTGCCGTTAACGTGAGTTGTAAATAAACCACCAGGGATAGGTTTGGTATTTTAAGTCCTATAGCTCTTTCTGTAAGCACAGGAATTCTATTTGGAGTATTCTGGCTAAAATTCAGAACAAGTACTTATATTCTGCCAAGTCCAATCCCCTCCCAGGAGTTTCAAATGGATATGATATTTATCTTCACTTTCCGTCTTAACTATTGTGTGTTGTCGCTGTAGGTTGCTAAACAACTGCTGTCTCATCGGTATTTTGCTGGCAAATAAAGTAAGCCCCATGTGCATATGAACCATAAAGCTATTTGGAGTCCTTGCATAAGAACCCCAAGATACATGTAAGCTGTTAATATTTATTATGTGGAGCTGAGAAATTCACTGAAGATGGAAGGATTAGAGTAACTGAGTTCAGGCCGTTGAACAGCCCGACAGAATGGAAGAGAAAACAGATGCCCTGGAGGAATAAGAGCAAAAAGCATGAGGAATTTTCTGCATGCAGGATTAGACTCCAGCAGAGCATGGAGAGAAAAAGTCTGGGAATGCTCTGGAGAGCCAGAGCAGATAGGACGGATGCAGCATTACAGCTTCTTGCTTGGAGGTGAATCTTCCCCTTTCTGCTTACCCCAAACAAGCAGCAGTTTAACCATGGGCTCACTGGGCTGCAAACAGCAAGAGCCCTGTGAGACCGGACCCGGCCACAGCAGGAGGCAGATCAGATGAAGTATTTCTAAGGTGCATGAGAGGACTTGATCCTCTGACCTCTACAATACTTGGGACTGGTCCTCTCTCTGCTAGGTGTTTTGAAAATCTCCTAACCTGTTTTCTCTTTTTACATCATCTCTCAGGAACAGCGTGACCTAGAAACTCTGCATTTCTGCTGCTGGTTTTGCCTGAGCTGGGCAAAGACCTTTTCTCTGCCTTACAAAAACCTATCAACGTCAGGGAGCAACACACATCCTTTCTGCAGAGCAAGGTCCGCAGCAAACCAGCTGCTTTTGTGTCCAAAGGATTGGTAGCAAGGAGAGGCGAGGCTCGGAGAGCCAGAGGCACTCAAAGGGTGGCCGACCCTATACCTCTCCGTTCTGGAGCTACGGAAACACTTTTGCACAAAGTCCTTCTGGTTACTGTGGCACTAAGGCAGCCAACAGCCATCAAAACATCTGTGGTTTGTTTCCAAAAGCAGCCACAGGCCCAGTTATCCAAAACTGAGGTTCCAAGAGGTAGTTGGGCATTTCTGAACATGTAGCATAGAGCTCCAAACTGAAGTAAAATTAGGTAAACGTTGCTGCCTCTGACCTCTGATGAGAGTTGGTTGCTTTGGAAAATTCAGGAATCCTTTGAAAGTATGGGGATCAAAGCCAAGCTGTTAGTGGTTTCATGCATCAGTGATTTGGAAAGTCCCTTGCTCCGGCGAACAGCAACTGGCAGCCTAAGCAGAACAGGTAGCCACTCTTGTTTATGTCTGTGCACTGTGGATCCCTCCTGCCCTTGTCAGTGCCTGACCCACTCAGCCTCTGTCCTGGGTGCAAACCTGCTCAGAGAAATGACACAAAAACTGGTGCACCCATCACCTCTGAGGCAGCTGGGCAGGATTCCCCTCTCACGACCAGGGAGAGGGTGATATCATATCACCATCATGCAGACAGGGACAGTACAAGGGAGGTGGAGAGCTCCAGTACCTTATCTCAAACAAATCTCCACCCCAGACCTGCTGTACAATTCCAGTCCCAGACCTGCTGTACAATTCCAGTGCAAGGGGCACCAGCCACCCATGTCAGGAAAGGGATGCCTCTGTGCCTGGTTTTAGGCAAAGCAGAGCAAACCATCCAGGTCACCCTATTTAGCCTTGTTAAAGGCTTGCTGTGGGTGCCTGCTGCACTGCTGATGTGAGGACAGAAGTGAAAACTCTCTGAACAGGTTCATTGGGCACTGCTCATTGGTTTGGCATGGAGGCTGGCCCCAGCTGTCTCTCCTGTGACCCACAGCATTTTTCACCTGCAGCCGTGTGCTATATGAAAAGGGAAGAGGCTCTTCCCTCTGTTTGAAGCAAGAAATATACAGAGAAGCAGCTTCAGAGCTCATCCCTAAAACACTTACAGCTCTTAAATGTAAATGAGAGTCAGGCACTAAGGCGAAATAGCTTTTGGATATGAATTCTTCATCCAGGTAGTTCAATAATTTACTGAACTCTCCCCTAATCCCGACATATTTTGTAGCCAGGTCTGATTTTCCTTATTGCTCCTGTCATTAGCTCTTCTAGAATTCTCAGCTGCTGTGGTGAAAAATATCCAAAATAACTCCACAAGGGACTCCTAGGAGATCTGAAGCCTTGAAACAACAACACACACACACAAAAAAGAAGATAGATGGGAAATGGAAAAGGTGAGGAGACAAAACCAACATGCAGTCAATAAAAGCTTTCAGGAAGAGATAAGAGCTACAAAACATAGAATGGCTTGCTGCTTGCTGAAGGTGTGATGGGAATGAAAAGAGCTTTTGCAAATGTCTGGAGGGGGAAAGAAATTAGAGGAGAAGTATATCCATTAGCAAATGAGTGTGTGATGGTATTATTCATGGCTGCAAATATCTGAGCTGCAAAAGTGGGACATTTTTATTTCTATCTGGCTGTAGTGGCAAGTTTAGGAATTCTGGATAGCAAGGAAGTAATTAAGACCTAATAAAGCAGCCTGTGCCTGCCACTGCAAGCGAGGAACGTGGCAGCATCTCTCCCAGATTCCACAGGGCTGTTCACCTGGATAAAGTTACTCTGTGTTTGCAGAACTGCAGCTTGAGTCAGCATGAAAAACACAAACAGATACACCACCTTGAGAGAAATAAGGTGCAATATTCAATGATTTAGCTGAGATGTATATCAGCTGGTGCTCTTCACCATGAGACTTTGTTTTCAGTAAGTTAATGAAGTCCTGCAGCCATATGGCACCGAAGGATGCTCACTATCATCTCCTTGACCCCCAGCAGTGCTCCTTGGAGGTGTACCAGAGGACTATGCTACACCTGGAAGTAAGGTGGACAGCCGAGCGTGCCTGCAATTTGCAGCTGCCATTGCCAGCCGCACCACAAAGCAGCTGTTAATTGTTATGCTTGGCACCTCCAGACAGCTTGGCTACATCTGGTCGGCTGCCTGCCAAGTGTGCGAGCAAATGCATAGTTCTGGGGAGACACGTTGTCGTGCTAATGGTCTTACGTGGAGCTTTAAGGAGACTGGGGACCTGCAGCTCTCCAAGCAGGAGAAGCATTTCACTCTCCTCTAATTAGACCAGTTTCTCAAACTGGGGCATTGGAGTGGGGCTCTGATTCCTGGAGAAAGGGATGGCTGTGCAGACTGTTTGCCAAACCTGCTGTAGGTGAGAGAGGGACACAATTTAACAGGAGCCCCTATGCAGGGGAGCTGGGAGGCACGCTGCCACACCAAGCTTTTTGACAAAGCCTCTCCCACACTCCATGGCTAGACGTGTACTGGTTTTGGGGTTCTCAGGGCAGCCAGTACCCCATGACACAGATCAAAACATGGGACAGCGAAGAGATGTGAGGTCCAAGTGTTAGCCAGGCTCCACATCTACTGGGAAAGCTGACTTCCTGCCAGTAGCAGAAAAATGAGGGTAGCTTCCAGAAGAAGAGCAGCCACAGCTAGTGGAGATCAAGGGATGAGAACAGAATATATTGTGATAAACTTTGTTTGAGAGGTGGCTGATATTTGTTGAATCACGGGACCATGGCAGCTTTGATATGAAATTTCAGCAGATAATACAAGTATTTCTGTATTTCTGAGGAAAAAAAAAAAAAAAAAAAAAAAAAAATTTAAATTGGCATGGCTATAAATACAGTCATGCAAAAGTACTCTGCCTAGAGGACCCGCACTGCAATGATAAATGACTGCTGAGTGCTATTTAGGGCACGAAGGCTTTAGGAAGTGCCAGAAAACTAAATATCTAGTTGAGCCTTGGCATATTCACTAATGAGTTCAAAGGAGGATGGCAAAGGGAGCTGCTTCAGGCTCCCTACTTACATGGGGCTGGTGAAGTCCCCATGTTGGAAAATAGCCCTGAGAGGCTTGAGCTGCAGCAGTGCAGTTGCAAAAGCTCCCCCGGGCAGCAATGCTGGGGTCCTGATGGCCTCATTAGAAGGCACATTCACTAAACCGCATTATCTAAACCCCAGACCACGTAGGGTAGGGACATGTCCAGTAGGCAAGACAAAAGCAGGCTGTGGCATGTAGACTCAGCAGGAACAACCTGCAGAAATATTAGGAAAATATAATGGGCATCAAAACTAAAAGGCTTTGGTGGGACGCACTGTGAGGAAGCCCTATGGAGGTGGGTTGTCAAACCAGCCTGATCTGTCAATCGTTCTGTGGCCATTTCAGTCCTTCCATTTATTTCTGCTAGCACCATCAAAAAAACAAGTCATGGAAGTGTTTTCAAATCGGAGTGATTCCCTGGCCAAACACCAACAAAATTCTGACTTTTTATTCCTGTCTGGTATGTAAACACATTTTGGAGGACTGAAGAGGCAGAGGGGAAGGAACCTCTACTCCAAAACAGCTACTGCTAGCTGGGAGCAGTGGCCACACTCCCTGGGCACTGGCCCTTCTGTGGGAAGGTTCCGCTTCTTGTTTCATGGAAAAGAAGGAAGCAGCTCCAGAGTTTGGTGTTTGAGCTCACCTCAGACCGCTCAAGTTGCAGCTTTACTGCCAATGGGCTGAACTCTGCAACATCCCCATTCTCCTGCCTGCCTCCAGGCTGCCCTTTGGTTCTTTTGGAGGAACCAGAGGAAACCAGGTTGAGGAGCTGAGCTGGATTAAAAAATAACCCAGGGGAAAAAAGAATTTTTTTTTTAAAAAAGGCACTTTCTCAGCCAGATCAGTTCCCCAGCTGGGCTTGGCAAATGGACTCACGTGCAGCTGAACTGCTTGCGGCACTAAGTTTTGGAGCCATTCCCACCACGGGGGATGTACTGTGGATGGCAGGCTGGAGAGGTGCAGCGGGGCCTGGGAAACATGAGCAAGACATAGCAAACTCTGCTCAGCCTTTCTGAGCTGGTACTTCACAGGGAACATTTGCGGGAGGAGGCAGGGTGAGATATACATCTCTGAGGACTGGAGAAACTGGAGAGGAGCCAGTGCGGGTGATGGAAGGGTGGTAATGTGGGCAAAACTGGATTTGTTACCCTGAGGGTAGGAAAGGGCTACAGAGAGGAGAATAGAGAGGGACAGTGCAGGCACAGAAAGCAGAGGAGGGCCCAACTCTTTGCCCTGGTCCTGGCCACTTGCTGTGGTGGCCAAGGTGCTCTGAGCTTCTTGCCCTCAAACAGCTCCAAGAGACAGTGTTTGCCCAGCAGCCAGCAGATGGGGAGGCCTGTGGTGTGCTAGCACAGGCTTGGCAGGTTGAGCATTATAAAATTGACTCACTCCCCTTCTAATAGCTGAGATCTGAGGAAAGATGTACTGATCATCTCATCAGAGGCATCCCAGTTTCTGCAGAGCCAAGGACAGGGATCCCTGGTCACCTGAACTCAGCCCCTGTACCCTGTCTGTCTGTTCACAGAGATGTACAGCAATGTCCCCATCTCCTGCGCTCTCCTCTGGAATCGCCACATACTCTGGTTTATCACTCCAGCAGCAGTGGCTTTCCCCTGAGGGAGCCAGCGCCATCGTTCACTAACAGAGGCATGTCAGAGAGATGCTTTTGCTCCCCCTTGCTCCAGCTGCACTGAGCACGTGGGCCAGCTGGAAATGAGAGAGACCAGGGGAGAACAGCCCCATGGGGAGCGTATCCTCCCCACGGCATTGACCTGCTGTGCAGGGGGAGGATTGGCAATGGGGATAAAGTCAATTCTCCATTATCCACAGCGCAGGGAAGGCAGCTGGGGCTCGCAGGAAGCTGACAGGAAGATGGAGGAGCTGAAGGGATGCAGCAGAATTTACACTATGTTTACTAAACATGTCTAAAACATGAGGCCAAACCATTTATTTATGAGATGGCAGATGTGCAAAATTTTGATCCTGGTGACTGCTGATACGGAGACATTAGATGCCCTGAGAAAGGCTGCTGGCACAAACCCTCTGCTTGCCACATTGCTCCAGCATGGGTGCAAAAGGCCACTACAGCCTCACAAGAGCAGTGTGGAGCAAAAGCACGAGAACGCAACTGCCAGCAAAGGGAAAACTGCACTTGGAGAGCTGTTCTCAGCTATTTTGGAGGAGCCTGAGCCTGTGTACATATCCTGCCACAAAATAGCACCATTTATTCCCAAATACCTGCAAAACACCATACCTGGATGCTGCATTAAGCAGATAACTGAAGGCAGGAGAGGGTGATCTATGTATAAGGGGACATGTGGGTGGAATGAGGTAGCCATGAAACCACCACCACCACGATGAATCTTGATAATTTAACTAAGCCTTTATATTTGTTCACTGATCCATAAGGTCTTGATTATAGATTGGTTAGGAAGACGTTGGTTTTAGATTATATGCAGGGAAAATCTCATGCTTCTGAGAAGGTTCTGCTGTGTATCACTCCCAGGTGTTCAAACACCATGAATCAGATGCCTTAATATTTTCGTGTTTGGCTTAAAATAAAAAGAAAATCATACCAGCTCCCTTCCATTTGTGTTCTGCTCTTCCAGTCTGTGAGATGCCTCAGGTAGCTTCTCCAGATGGTCTTTGCAAAGCTCCCAGGAAAGCAAAAGGGGCAGAGCAAGGGGGATGCAGCCAAGGGATGTCATCTCCTCACCCTCCTCCCCAGCTCAGTGATTTCCCTATCACTCTGACGCTAAATGCAACTTCACCAGGCCTGAGCTTGTTCTGTTCTTAAGGCATCTGTGGTATTTTGGACACATGCGTGTTCCTCCCACTCCTCAGTTCCTGTGACCCATCTAAGGGGCTGGGGAGGGGGCTGCAGCCCCAGCCAGCAGCAGCTCCCACAGCTGCTGCTTAGCCCTGGGTGGGCGAGCACTTCCCCTCAGCATGAGCACATCTGCTCAGCCTTGGCTGTGAGCAAAAGCCAAGGGATTGCATGAGGGATCCAGCAGCCTGGGGGGACCAAAACTAAAACTGAAGCACAGGAACGACCCTCTGCACCCCCACAGCTGGGGAAGCAGGGTCCAGGGAAGACTTTTTTAAGTAGAGTCTGCTAATCTGTCTTAAATCTGGAGGAAACCTCCACCAGCATCTAAAACCTGCCTCCTTTCACCTGCAAGAAGTGTTCACTACAGGAAAAACAGGTTTAAATAAGGAAAAAGAAAAATAAAAGAGCACTCAAAAGGGAAATAGTTCTGCAAATTGAGACCCAAAGAATCCCAGAGGTATTTGATGCTTGAACAGCTGAGTGAGATGCCATTCTGCAAGGCAAAGCATTGGGACTCATTTATTTATTTAAATTGGCATCGAGACACTGCTCAAATTTGCTGCCTGCAGCTATCCATCATCTGGGATTCAGTGGGTTGACAAGGACACCGCAGGCATGGGGGTATGCAGAGCCCTCCTCACTCAGTCTCTTCCTCAGGAGGGTTTTCTTCCACACAGCAGACACAGCAGAGAGGGCAGGTGAAGCAGGGTGCTGCATCGCCTTCCACTCCAGCCATAATTTCCCAAGCCAGATGTTATCTCATGGGTGGCCCTGGGGCAGCCCATGGGGATGGGACCATCCTTCACTCCCCTAGGCTGTGACATTTCTGATAATGTGTCAGATGGTGTTAAGACAGCCCAGCAGCAAGGAAAGCAATAATTCACTGAGTGGTTTGGCCCCCAGCTGACAGTGTATAAGTGCACCAGGGAAACCCAGCTCTGGGGTGCCTGCAAGATGGGGCAGCCTGTGGGAAGTTGCCCCAAATGAATTTGGGAGGAGTTAGCAAAAGGCAGGAGTTGCCTGTCAAACCAGTCCCTCCTAAAGGTCTTACAGTGCTGGTAACACCCGTACATGCCCAGACAAATTGTCAGCGGGCTCTGGGGTGGGATGTAGACCACATGCAGCAATGCAGAGCTGGGACTGACAGCCCAAACACGTTGCCGTCTCCCTGCAGGGAGTATGCACAATTTAGATAACTGCTTTTTCCACCTTGTGGCAAGGAGGCACAGATCACTTTTGGCCCTGGCACAAAACAGCCAAGGGAAGGAGTCAATAGCTCTCCTGAGCATCCTTGTCTCTCAGGCACAAGACCCCTTGCTGGGCAGGATGGCTCCCAACACCAACCTGCAGGTGGAAAAAATGATGGTTTGGAGGGTTGGGTTCTCCAAATACAGGACCCTCCTTGGAGGGACCCACCAGCCCCTCTCCTACTCCATGGCCCAAACACAACAAATGCAGCTGGTGGGGTCAAACCACTGTCAGGGCAGGAAGCAGCAGGAAATGGGAATTAATTGCATGAGGTTTGATGGGTCCACATAGGACCAGACCACCTCATTTCTGGCTGCCAGCCTCTTTCTGTCCTCTTGCAGCTCAGGATGTATAAAACAGTCCATGGGTTACTGCAGCCTGTCAGGACTGGCCAGCAAAAAAGCAGGCAGCTAGGAAGGTGAGAATTTTCTTTCCCATCCCCAGCAAGTCCTAAGCTCAGCTGCATTCGGAGGAGAGGTTTGTTGGTTCAAGGTAGAAATAAAGATAAGCTAAACCAAATCCAGGCTTTGTTTAACCACGTTATGCTTCTCTCTCTAGGGCTCTGCTGACATCGTATGTTGTTTTCCAGAGTAGTGCCAGGCATTTTCTGTGTACACATTCCCAGTGGCTTTCCAGATGAAGAGCTGTGATAAAAACCAAACCTATTATGTTGTAGGGCACTTCCTCTTCACCCTTGCATAATCCAAGAACGGGATTTATTTGCGATATTTTCTACTGCAAAGGAGTGGCACCTGAGTAGAACCTCTCACCAAACAAAAAGGAAAACCCCACAATTAAAATACAGCTAAAGAAAACATGTGAAACCCGAGATATGGAACAAATCCCAGCTTGAATCATCTGGTTCCAAGACCTGCGTGGAGCCCATTGAGCTTGAGCTAATATCTATTCACAACATGCAAGAAGCAAAGACAAATAGGAATGGCTCGGAGCTAAAGTTACACGGCGCTGCATCCGGAGAGAATACCAACCCCCTCTTCTGCACTGACACCTGGTCAGGGCACTGTCACTGCTGCCCGCGTACGTGCCTCTGTGGTGCTGTCACCACACTCTCATCAAACCCCAAAGCCCTTCTCCAGGAAGGGCAGAAACACCACCAATAGGAGCACGCAGCCCTTTGCAAACTCAGGAGCTTTTTGGCGACTAGACCTTGGGCTTGGAAAACACCTCAGTGTACTCCTAGCCCTGTGGCTGCCTGGAGGTTCCAGCATGTGTCGCATCCGGAGGGACAGCAGTTGTACAGAGCACTTTTTGCTGTCCTGACCCCAACTTCCTCTTCACCAGGGAGCCAGCTGGGGATGCAGCAGCTCCCAGCCAGGTATCCATCCCAGAGGAACTAGCTGAAGAGGTAACATGCAGCATCCTCTTAGGCATTGCTCCATGGAGGTGTCCCCAGGCACGCCATTTAATTCTGGCACCACATCTAGGGGAGGGCTAGATGGAGTGAGCCCCATGTAGCACTTCGGAGCACAATACCTGCTGAAGCTTCCTTTGCAACCCTAACTGACCTGCAGGACTCGATCTGTTGGCAGCTGCGTCCTGACAAAAAGCCACCACTTTCTCCCTCTTCTCTGTCCAGGATGGTGCTGCTCCTGGCCACCTGCCCCATGCAAAGCCCTGCTTGCACCGGTGCAGGAAACATGAGCTGGGTAAGAGAAGGCTGGCTGATGAAACAGTCACAGTTAACCTGAGTCATGGGAGGAAAACAGTTTACGGAGAGGCTGAGCCAGTAATTTCGAAAGTGCCCAGGAGGAGGCTGGGAAGTCTGGTGGTGATAGCTAGTTGGGCTTACTTTAAAAGGTAAGTTAAAAGGATTACCTTTTAACCCCACTGAGCTGCAGGCAACTCAGATGCAATCAGACCTTTAGGTGTCATTTCCTTTCCAGGTCTCATTTTGATTTCAGGGTCTTTTTCTAATTTTGCATTTCTAAGCTATTGGGAATCTTTCCTGGTTGAAAGATGAGTAAATCTCCAATGCGGGCTCTGTGCCTGCTTGCAGATCCCCATTGAGCTGGAGGGGGTTTTGAAGCCCACACACGGGCATGAACTGTGGGTCTCCACTTGCAAGGCTGGGCAGAGTGAGCAGCTCACTGTAGCATAGACACATTAGCCCTACAATAAGCTGTCACTCTAAGCAAGGTTTAATAGTCTAGTTAGATTAATGAGCCTGGGAGAGCCGAACTGGTTCACAGCCCAGCTATGTGGTTCACTCAGTGCAGCCAGGGTGAGCATCATGGTTAAGCTAACGTAGCCAAATTTTGCCAAATAAGAGGCTTTGAGGACAGGGAAGTCCTGCTGATGGTGACCCCGCTGGCCTTCCTGCCTGCACCCATCTGCCTTCCCAAGATGGTCTGAATGGTTCTCCCTGGAATGCTTCAATAAGCCTCTATATCTCACGGGTACTTCAGAAAAGAGCAGTAGAATAAGATGAGGTGCTGACAGGTCAGGCACATGAAAGGAGAGCAAATGGCACACATGGTGTAGTTGTCGGTTGCCACACATTGACAACAGCCCCCTCCTTCTGGTCCCCTTTGAAGGGACAGACAGCTGTAGTCCTTCCAGGATGTCCCTCTGTTCCACATTCCTGTCTTCTCCTGAGGTGGAGGAGCCATGAGTGAGTCAATATGAGAGCAAGGATGAGGCAAGCAGCTCACCATCATGGTGTGGGACAGGCTGGTCCTTCCCTCCTTGTCCTGGCTGCTGCCCCAGCCCAGCCACACGGCATAGGGTTGCCCTGGCTGCTCACTACTTGCAAGTGATGCTTTTCAGATGCTGTAAGCACTTGCTGGTACCTGCCTCTAGCTCCCCTCTGCCAGCAGTGAGGGATCCTTACCTTTGAGACAGCCCTGTCCAACATTGATAACTCCTCTCTGCAATGTTATCAAAGGCCTTATCAACGCATGCAGCTGGCACTGGTTGCAATGAAATTGGTTGCAAGCCTGTTTTCTTTACAATTCCCTGTCTGGACACGCTTGTATCAGTCACAGGGGCCAGGGAAATCGATCCAGCCCCAGTCAAAGCGCATTCATTCAGCAGCATTTTAACTCATTTGGCTGCAAATCCCACTGTGCCTTTGCCTGTGTCAGAGGTTGGGTGGGGGAAAGCAGCTGTGGCAGCACCAGCTGTGCTCCCAGGGGAGGTTGGCTGCAATATGCAACAGCCTCTCCTTGCATGGGGCTGTGCTCATGGGGGGCTACAGTGCTCTTGAGCCTACCCTCATCCTCTCCCCAAATCCACTCGCCATGTCTCTTCATGGCTATGTGGGTTAAAGTCCAGCCTGTGGCTTTTTGATAGATGGAATCCTGAAAAGACATGAAAAGATGCTGAAAAAGATGCTTAATTGAGGGAGCCTCAATTCAGCATCAAGGGCTAAGAGGGAAGTGCAAGGGAAAGAAGAAGGGTTAGAGGGACTGGCATCTCACCTGCTACTGCTGAGACATGGATGTGGTTTCAAGGAGGCTGTGGTGGGAACCACACCATGGGGATTATTCCAAAGCAAACTCCAGAAAATGCAATTCTGCAAGTGGATGGGGACAGCTGTGGTTTAATGTGTCTCCCCCATCTTTGACTTGTGGGAGGAAAAGTCACAATTCAGAGGCATTGGGGCCATCTGCACACAACAGGCAGCCAGAGAAAAAACAGAGGTGAGCCCACCTGGTCCTGGATAACAGCTCCACCTCCCGCAGAAAACACCCAGGATCCTTTTCTGGGTGCTCCAAGGCAAAGCCCTCCCACTCCCTTTGTTGCTGGTTAGCATTTTAAGCCCCTATAGTGTGCACTGAAGAGTTAAGTGCTGCTTCACCGTAGCCTCAGCGGGCTTTCTGTGGTTGTTTGCACTGTGTGCTATGCATCCCTTCACCACTTCCTCACCCACTCACCCTAGTGACTCGCCACGCCCTCTGACTGCAGGATGAGAGCACATCACTTACCAGGTGGCTTGCAGCTAAATGGCCAAGATGCAGATGCACACTAGAGTTTCACTACAACTTGGGCTTCATGTAACATGGAGGACATGGGCTCCGTGATTTGGCCATGTTCAGTGTGACGGCACCTTCCTGAATTCCCCCGGGTTTCCTCCTTCAGCCCCAGAAGGTACCAACTGTGTTAAAGACAGAGATCAACCCCAGCCCTGCATGGCACTGCAATGCTGTGGCACTGGGGCTTTTCCTCCCCTGTGGGTGCCGGATGTGGCCAGTGTCAGTAACACCAGAGGACACCACAGAAGATGATGGAGGTGAAGATTCCTCTTGAAGTGAAAGGAAACAACAAAATAGACCCCCTCTAGACTGCAGACAGCAAACAAAACACACCAGAGTGCCACTTTCCTTCTGTCCCACGCTGGTGAAGTGACTCTAAGCCACATCACAGTATGTCCAAGCACATGGCTGCTGTTCTGATAGATGGGCCTTTGAAAGAAGGCAATGTTTCTCAACATAACCTTGTTTTGACTGTGGTTATTGCCTGGACACTGCTGGGAGGGAAAGATATACTGGAGAGACCACATCCAGTAGAGCAATGTGACATGGAGATGCTGAAACTCAGGTCTGGAAGAGGCCCTAGGGTGAAGATTGAGGTTGGAAACCTGGGGAGAGCATGCACTGATCTTGTCTTCCCCCTCAGTATCCCTGTGGGACCTGGGCTTCCTTCTCTGATGTGTAGCTACAGCTCCATTTTAGGAGATTTGGAAACTATATCCAAGTGGCAAACAAGAAAACTCCCTTCGCTACATCATGCTGCCCCTGCTTTCCCCACGGTACTTCTCAGCCTTACCTTAGGAGCTCCCAGAAGGTCATGACTGCAAGGGAATGTGCCAGGGGCAGAATAAAATGGAGAAGCAGCAGACTTGGTGAAGTAGGGACCTGGGTTCTTTTGACCTGACCCTGGTTAAGTGGGGAGAAATACAGTGTAGGTGTGGGCAACACTGTGAATTGGGGTCCAGACAGGGGTGATGGGTGCTGTCTGAAGGGTGCTGTATGTGAGGAGAAGAGGGAAGTGTAGTTCACTTTTGTCCAGGCTTCTTTTGCCCTCATGTCATGATAATTATGTTTGCAAGACCAAGTTAACACTCTTAAGTGTGAAGAGCAAAACTCAACTCTGGGAAGGAAAGTTCAAACTGCCCCCCTCCAGGAGGACATCTACTTCTCCTTGACCACAGCAACAGCTCTGCGCACCCCAAAAGAGGGCTGCTGCACCTAAATATGTGCATTCAGCATCTTCCCAGAGTCCTTCCACCCCCTGTTGTTGCATCACTCATAGAGATGCGTTCCTTTCGACTTCTCCTTTATCTTTGCTTTGGCCAGTTCTGCAAACTGAAAAAAACCAAACAACCAAACACACAAAAAAACCCCAACAGAAATGCTTTGGTTTATTTGGTTTCCAAGGTTGAACGATCATGACTTGTTGGCTTGTGCATCTGTCACTGGGAGAGCTGAGAGGTACTGAGCCCCCATCAATCTGGAAGGTGCAGGCTAACCTGAGCTCAAGCACTGACAAGAGCTAAAGAAACCAAGGCAGGCGATGTTCTTCTTTTCTGCTTGCTGTTGTTTCTGAGGGGAAGACACCAGAAAGCTCCCAACCAGGCAGCATTTCTTTTGCAAAGAGGAGTTTGATGTCACACTCAGAACAGGTAATTCAGAATATAAGAATCCAGTGACACCAGGATTCTCAGTGCCCTCCACCGCTTATACGTGGCTGCTGTTAGAGCACTCTTCTGCCTCGCTGTAGAAATGCCTCTGAAGTAATTTCTGCTTGCACTCTTTCTTGACTGCATGGTGGACTTTTTGATCAAATTTATGTAGAAGCCTACTTGGTTGCTGCCAGGCCAATTTTTGCTCAACTTTACCTTCAACCTTCTTTTGTCAAGCCACCGCTGACTTATTATTTTTTATGTTTCATTTGTTATTAGAGGAAGTGATGGAAGCTCTGCTTCTTCAAGTGGTCTAAAACCATACAGCAAAATATAGCCCCACACTAAAGAGTTTGCAGTCTGGAGAGGCACAGTGTTGGCAGGCACAAGTGATGTGACCTGGGCCAGGCGGGACAGCAGTGGCAGCAGACACCCTCACGTCCATGTCCACCACCTAAGGCAACCACGATGCAGCTGCCACCCTCCTTTGCCCTCCCAGTTGCAGAAAGATTGGATTTTTCATGCTGCCCAGAATGACTCCATAGCAGGAGACGAGGATGAATCTCAATTGCTTTGCCTTTAAGATCACAAACTGAAAAAAAAGCGAAATGCATTTCAGCAAATAATCCAAGGAGCAGGGCTGCCAGAAATGCCTAAGTGAGAGCAAACAATCCTTATCTGGCAAAGTTCTATGTTACTTAACACCAGTGCAAGTTTAAAGGCATTTGTTTGTTTCTGTTACACACAAGGCATCTTTTCTGGGTGGATCCTGTTATTATTAGGGTTAGACCCTGAGTATTTGTACCAGCACTTGTTCATCTTCCCACCTGCTCGTCTACAGCCTGATTGCTGGAAATAGTGATTGCTAGTGACTGTAATTATATATATATATATATATTTTTTTTTTTTTTTTCAGATCTGAGGCCTCAGAGCACTTGAGGAAGAGATAAATATCATTATCTTATGTCATTTGCATTGTGACCAATGGCAGAAATGTCACTTTGCTGTTTTCCTCCCTGCTATCAGCAGTGCAAAATGAACAAGGGCATCAGATTTCAAGACTGGTTGGCTCAAAGGAGGACTTTGTGTGCAGAGTCTAGCTCGAAAGGACGTTAAAAGGACTGTAATCCCAAAGGGAGGGAAAAGAAGTGACCTTTTGGTGATCTTCTCGGGAAAGGTTGACAGTGAAAGTTCGGCCCTACGACCGTTAACTCATGTCTGTAACTCAGCATGAAGGAGTTAACCAAATGTCAAATACTTGCACACAGAGAGCCCAACAATCACTTATCAGCAATATCCACATGGTGAAAAAAAAGATCACATAGAAGCGACCGAGTGGGAAGTGTTTATAATTCCTTTTAGGAAAGGGATTGGCAGAGCTGCCTCTTTCCATGACAGCAAACCCTTAGGCACAGCCCCTCAGGTGTGAACCAGGTTCATCCAGAAGTGATGGAGAAGCACCTTTCCACTCACTGCCTTTGTCTGGCAGGTTGGAGCTGCTCAGCTCTGCTGGGGTTGGTAAAGTCCAGCACATGCCTGACACCCTGCCCAAAGGCTCTTGCCCATGTACCCACTTGTGGCACTGCCCAGGAGGAAGAAAATAGGGCTATGTCACAGATCCTGGACATCACCTAAGTATTCTGCTTCAAAGCCTTGCACCTGGCAAGGCAGTAGCATGGGATTGGTAGGTGCAAATCATCATGAGGCTGAGAGCATCACCAAGGAGTTCACCTTGGCTTTAGCTGCAAACCCAGAAGTGTCTCAGCAAAGAAGCTGAACCATGGGCTTGTTTGTGGCCGGGCAGTGTTTTATCTAGCTTCTTCCATCAGAATTTATTTGCATGCAGAGGTTTGAATTTTTAGACCATTTAAGGTTAACTAATTGCAATATGTTAATCATCTGCTTTCCCGGAGGAGCAGCCGGTGGGGGTTAGGGAGCATGGAGACCAGAAGTTGCTCTGCCAGCAGCAGGATGAACAGTCTCTGCCACATTTGTGCCTGGGGTTGCTGCATGCCCAGGACATCCCTGCAGTGTGCTCAGCTCCTTCCCAGCCTGACCAGCCCCACAAATCATGCACTGAGCACGATCCCTCTCTCTTGCCCTGGAGAGGGGCAGGAAGCATCACATGTCATGCCAGGAGCAGTGTCTGGCTGCCCCATGACCCACAGGCACACAGGGGCATGCTCTGCTTTCTCTTTCTCTTCCTTCCTGTATTTCTGCTCATCATGGAGCTCATCTGAACCGCTTTGCTGTAAGATCCCTTTCTTGATGCTGGGTTTGGTTGAAATTGGCCAGTGGTTTCAAACTATATTGTGGGTGGCTGATAGACAGGCAGATAGACAACATGACTGTGAGAGCTTCATTTCTGTAAGAAATGAATCTAAAAATGACTCCTTATCCCAAGGGAGCTTGTCCAGCATGTCTCAGACTGAAGTATGCAAAGCAGAGAGAAAACACTACGGAAACAGCAATGGATAGGGTGATAATTTGAGGTCCACGGTCAAATTTCTCCCCTGTGAGAGCCTCTCTGTTTGGCCTCCAGCAAATCACATAATTTTTCTAATCCTCTGTTCCCTTTACATAAAACAGAGCTAAAGGTTTGGGTTTTTTACCGTTCAGAGAGGATATGATGGCTCAGTAAATTAGAAATCATCAGGTGCTTGGATATTACATCTAAGCCTACAGCCTCAGTCTGGTGCCACCAAAGCACAGAATACCAGTAGGAAAAAACAAAACCCTAAAAAAAACAACAAAAAAACCCAACCAAACTAAAAAACCCAACTCTTACTGTCAGGGCCCATACATGGGTTTGGAAACAAGGTCCTACTCAGGAGGAGGTACAGATACTGCTGTTCTGGGGTGAAGGAGGTACCAAGCATGCTATTGCACCTGGTAATGTACTAGCACACACTGAAACAACAGCTTTCTGCATCATTCTGCTCTGGGGTTAGCCTGGGGAAGAAGAGCAAAATCTTGTCTTTCCTCACACAAAGATTGAAAGGTGAAGCCAAAACCGCCCCCTCAAATCTTTGTAGTGTGTAATAGAGGGGCAAACACCTCCAGGGAGGCTGCGGGAGCCTGTCTCTCTAGTTAGAGAGTACTCAGCGTGGCAAACACTGTTTGTCACAGGACAGGGGAGCTGTGGTATTGCAGCTGCTTCTCTGTACGCAGGGATGTTTTTCTGCCTCTGTATTTATGGTCTGATGTTCCTGAACATTTGCAATCTCTGGGTGAGCCCATAAGCCTTTAGTTTTATCACATTAACATGTAGAAGTGTTGTCTGTCTTCAAACCACTCCAGGGATAATATTTGAAGCAAAAAGATAATGTTTCGCGAGTGAAGGAGGTCCAAAATAGTGATGTTTTCTTCCCATTAGTGCCAAGCACCCCTTCTGTGATGGGTGTTTGCTGGCTGGGGGAAATGAATCAGTGATTGCTGCCCATCCCTAATAGGATTTATACTCCCAGAGTTGAAATCACCCACACAAGCAAAGCTAATGCAGTCATTTGCCAGCCCTTTAAAAAAAAACAAACGCACCTCAGTTGTAGACTTGATGCAAATTGAATCATAGCTGCCAAATTCCCCATAAAGATGCAGGAGCTGAGGACTCCCTTCAAGCTCAGTTTTCTGCTAGGGAGGGACCCATGGTTGTCCTGGAGGGCATAATCCTGTGGGTGAGAAATATCATCCTGGACCCAAAGAGATGGGGATGTTGTCTTGCCAGCATGTTCCCATCAATATGCCATTGCTGTTGTTGAAAATGGAACTTTTTGGTAAGCTCAAGGACTTGTGCTGGTGTAATATTGTGTACTGTCACAAAATTACACCCCTCATATGGTGAGAACTTCACTCGCCGTATTGTCTTCCTCCTCCATCTCATTCCTTTCTCCCAGTACTTCTGCATTACTCCCGAGGCACTTCTGAATCCTGTTGACCTCTGTCTGTCTTTAGCTGAGTTTTGCAGTGGGGAAAATTCCCCTTCATTTACGCTGTCTTTTTGCCTGAACTCTGACCCTCTCATCTCAGCCTTAAAAGTCAAAATTAGGACAGCCCTTTCCCAAGGAAGCCGTCTCTGCTGCCAGCTAGGTAAGATGAGAACAGGCAGAAGATTTCATAGAGCAAACTCTTTTGCATCCCCACTGGGTTGCCACAAGTGCTGCTCGGCACAGCAAGCGGTGACAGTTTAACAGAGCCACTTCCCCCCAGCAAGCCGGCCAGCTCACCCATCTGATAAATGGGAGGTTGGAGGGGTGTTGGCACTGATGCTTTATTTTTAATGTGCTGTTTCTCTAAATTCCCATCAAATTGTGAGGAAGGGCGTACTCTAGTTCTGCTTCCTTTTGACCTCCTGTTAGCTCTTGGCGGCTAAGGGTGAGGTCCCACGCTTGCGTTTTAGCATGTTTGTAGCGGTGCCGTTTGACTGGGGGGGTGGGGGTGTTTTGGTTTGGCTTGGCTTTGTTCTCCTTTCCGAAGATGGGCCTGATGAGGAAGAAGGAAGGCAAGGAAAAGTTGAATTAAGAACAGGCAGCTTTTGCGGTTGGGGCGCAGGATCGAGAGTCAGCAGATGCGGGTTCTATTTCTGGCACCGCAGCAAAACTTCCTGGATGTCGCTGGGCAAGGCAGCTCTCACATCTCCACCTCACCTTGCCTCCCTCCCGCCAAACAACGACAGCTCCTGCCTCCCACGCCCGCCGGGGCATGGGGAGGGATGCTCCCCGCCGGCGGAGGGGGCCGGCTCTGCCTCAGGGCTGCGAGACGGCACCGCGCCTCTGCCGCGACCCCGCAGCATCCTTGGGGGGCATCGCCTGGCCCGGCACTCTCTACCGCAGCCCGCTCAATAAAAGCACACTCGGCCTGGCCACGAACCGCCGCCCACCACCCCTCGCCCGCAGGACCCCCCTACAAGGCGCTCCTTTGTGCTGCGAGGCGGGGGGCGGCCGTGCCTTGCCCCGGGGGGGACGGGCGGCGGCGGCCCGCGGCAGCGGCGGCCCGGGGGGGCGGGCGGGCGCGCCGGGGGAGGAGACAGGCTGGGAGGGCGGCACAAAAGGGGCTGCTGCAGCCCTGCCCGCCGCTGCTGGTGGGGTTCGACTCGTCTAGGCTCTGCAGCGCATCGCATCCTTTCCCGCGGCCGGGAGGAGGTGCCGGGCCGCTCCGCTGCGCGGCGGAGGAGGAGGAAGGCGGCGGGGGGCTGCGGGCTCGCCTCGCCTCGCTGCGGCCGGCGCCGAGCCATGCCGGGGGGCGGCGGGCGGGCCGGGGGCGAGCGGCAGCCTCGCCCCGCCGGGGGCCCGGCGGGCACCGACGCTGCGCCGGCCGGGGGTGAGTGAGCGAGAGGGCGGGTGGGCGGTGGGGCTGGGGGCGGCTGGGGGCAGCGTACACCCGCCCTCCCCGGTGGAGCCACCTCGGAGCGGCGGGCGCTGCGGGCAGTAGCGGTGGGACCTCCCTCGGTCCGTCCCCCACCCGCCGCTGCCGCCACCTGCAAGTTGTGCCTCGGCCCGGGGGTGCGGTGTCATCCCCTGCGGGCTCTGCCGGAGAGGCTTTCCGCGCCAAGCCCCCACCTTCCCGCTCCTTATTTATTTATTTCGTGTTATTTTTTTATTCCCCCCCCACACACACATCCCTCCCTCCTCCCCATAATCCCGGCATCCCCTGCTAGGGAGCATCGGCGATGGGGAGGAGGGAGGCGATGCAGCCAGCCCCCTGCCCGCAGATGCGGGTTCGCCGGGGATGGAGGCACCCTCCGGCCGGGGCTCTGCAGCGAAGGCCCATCTGCTGCCCATGCTTGACTTGGGAGGAGGACACGGGCTGGGGATGCGTGCCAAGCCTGCAGCAAGCGAGAAGGAGTAACAGGAGTGTGTGCGTGGGAGGGAAAACATACATACAAATATATATATAATCATAATCAAACGTCCCTTCTCCCTCTACTTCGTCTCCATGTCAGATTGCTACAATCCCCGTGTTGGGGGCTGGCTGCGAAGGGATGTGGGCACTCAAGTTCTCTCTGCTCATGCAGGGCTGTTGGGTTGTTTGTGGGCTGGAAATAGCCGTATGTCCTGCTGGAGTGGCACAGGCTCGCATAGCTCTGTCCTTGTGAGAGTTTTGCTTTCTGGCTGAGCATGACAGGAGTGGTGGGGAACATGACATGTGCTGCAGCTCTAGACTTCCTCACGCAGCTCAGTGAGGGAGGAAGCATAGAGCAGGATGGAGAGGGGCTCCTCTTGGTGCCTCAGCCTGTGGCTTTCTTCTGGGGATTTCCAAAGGGTGCATTTCCGTGAGCCATACCTGGGTTGCTCAGGAGCCCTGCCTGTTTCCCAGAGCTGAAGCTGGGGTCTTGTGCCCCTACTTGCCACCATAGAGCAGAGCTTGGGGCAGGAGAGAGCCTGCTCTGTCTCAAACACACAGTGTGGGTGCCAGGCACGTTCCTCTCCCAGAGAATGGCCCTCCAGTTAACTTCAGATCCCTCCCCTTGAGTGGGAAGTTCAAGCCCGTGAAAACATTCGTGGCACCACTGCTAACAAGTATGACTTGAGTCACCAGGATCCCCCAGCCCTGTGCAAACAGAATTTCAAATTCCTGCCTACTCCTGCTTCTGTCTCCTCCACCCCTGCAGGGTGTGAGTCAGCAGGAGCTTTTCAGGCCCCCTCCCCAAAGGGTGGTTTTCATGCCATGTAGCTCCCATTTGCAGAAGTGGTGTTTGAGTCTGGCGAGAGCCTGTGATTTAGGAAGCACTTGCAAGTTCCTGTTGCACACAGGGGAGAGCCATCCCAAAGGGGAGGGAAAACTCTTCTCTCCACCCTCCAGCACACCTCCAGTTCCTAAAGTCCCCCTAAACACAGCTGTAGCACCTGTGCTGGTTTTTCAGCCTCAGTAGTAGTGCTGGTAATAGGCCCTCCAAGGTGGGGTGGGAGAAGAGCAGTCATTTGAGCTGTTCCTGGGGAGCCTCCAGCCTCTCTGTAGAATTCTAGGACAAGCTTTGAATGAAAACTATGGCAAACTGCGAAAGAGGAGCGTGGCTGAGACTCTGACACTGCATGTCATAAAAGTCCCTCAAAGATTTATAGCTCCTCTACACCTTCAGGTGATTTTGCAGTAGTGGTGAGAAATCCACTGCAAGGTACAACATTGCCTTCCTGTGAGGACCCTTGGTTATACCCCTGTAGCTTGTTTATTAACATCCTGGATATGGCAATTGTATCTTCGGGAGAGGGGAGGGATTCTGGTTAGCTGCAGGTGAGTTTTCCTGCCCCATTCCTAATGCGGTGGCCCAGCTACTCCTTTTGTGCTGGCACACCTTTGTCAATAGGTGCTGCTGAAACTCATCTCCATCAGAGGTGCCCAGAACATGGGAGGCCATTTCTAAACTGGGTTCAGGGGCTGAGCTACCTACCTGCCTCCCTCCTGCAAGTGCTGGTAACATGGAAAGAGTTGCCTGCGTGGCACATGGATGTTGCCTTAGCAATGAGGTCGAGAAGAGGAGGTGGAAAATTGTGCATTTACATGGATGGTAGCTTCAGGGGATGCTCACAACTGTAAACATTTATCTAGAGTACTTGTGCCCAGCACCAGATGGGCAGCGGGTCTGGGGGGTTGCTGGAGCTGTTCTGTGGTTACAGAGCCTGCTTAACCTAGGCCAGGTGCACAGCGGCAAGCACAGATACGCTTGGTGTGTTTGTATGAGGAGCCTATTGATGAAGTTTGTGTGCTCATGTGTTTCCTGTACACCTCGTGTTTACCTTTCTCCTCTCTCTCCCATGTACAAATGGCAAAGTACGGTGTGACTTTGTGGCCTGACAGGTTGGTTTAACATGCTTATTGTGTGTCTTTAAGGAATGGTTGTGTGACAGATGTGGTTGGATTTTTGCTGGGTGCATGTAGCAATGCCCACGAGTCCTGCTGGGTGCACTTACCGTGGAACGCAAACACTTTGATAGAGTTTATGCCCAAAATAAATGTGGCATGTATAAGCAGTCGTGGGTACAGCAGTTGTTCAGCACAGTGCATGTAGATGTTACTGTGCACGTTCAGCGCGTGAAGGACACCTTACGACAGATAAGTTTTTCTCTCTGTCCCTCCCTTGTTTTGACCTGTCAGCAGAGATAAATTCTGTCTCATGGCTGGGTTTGTAGCTGAGTTTTCAGATTACTGTGTCTGAACTATCTCCCGTCTTGAGAACAGCATCCTTAAGGTGCACTTGCTACCACAAATTGACGCCTGCCCCCCTCACCCCCTCTCCCCTCACTGGATCGTAAGGCAGAGTAAGAAGTGGGGAAATTTGGTGATGGCTAGATGGGGCAAGCTGGGACAGCATTCATTCCTAAAGGCTGATTAGGTTTTAGGTGGTGTTAGTGGCTCTAAAATGAGCCCTTTGTACTTTGTTGGAATCTGTGACCCAATCAGTGGGATGTAGCTGGAGGAGGTGGTGCTAACGAAGGCTGGTACAGCTGACAATAACTCTGGCAGAGAGGAAGGCGGAGGGGGTACTGACTGGCACAAGAGGGCTCTTCACATCTTTAGGGCAGTGTAAGGTGCCTCAAAGGGCTGGTTCATGTTTTCAGCCTTGGCAGTAGAAGAGTGTGGCTATTTCTCCCCGCCCGCTTTTCCTTACTGTCACCCATCAGTTCTGCAACAAAAGGTGAGGCAGCATTGCATTTCTCCTGAGGACAGCATGGCATCTTGTGGTACTACAATGAACTATTACAGTGGGATCTGAAATCTGGGTAAGGTAGGCATATGGGGCAGTGCCATGCAAGAGAACGTGGGAGTACATCTGAGGAATGAACCCTGTTTGCCTTCCTGCATGCTCTTGGAAAGGTGGTGACATATCTGCGGTACACACGTGGACTGTACTGCCAGGTCAGTGCTGCAGGCTGGCCTTGAGGAGCCTTGTCAGAGCTGCCTAGAGGGGGTGAGCCTGGGTGGGATTGTGGGCAGCTCTAGGTGAGGTTTGGGATGCTTTGACAGAGTTAAACAAGTGTGTTGCTAGGACTCCACTGTGCCCCAGTAGCAATGTTCTGCAGGGTACCATGACCAGCTGCTTGTTCCAGGGGCCAGGACAGAGTTGCAGTCACAGAACTTCTGAGCCTCCTCTTCTCCTGGAGGAGGTGGGAAGAGATGCCATGTGCTGGAGCAGCAGTGTAGGGTATTCCATGCCTGCTTCCTTGTGAATGGACTCTGGCTACACAGCCCTCATGAAAGCAGAAACATGCTTTCTTTACCTTCCTTTTCCAACTTTTTTGCACTCCCTGCAGTGCAAATCCTTTACCTTCCTCCAGCTCCTCCTGAAGCACAACAGGTACCTCCTCTCTTAAAACCTCTCAACACCTGGAGGATGGTGGATGTATTTTTGTGCTCAGAAACTTACCTAGTGTTGCTGATAGGTGAAAGGGAGAGCAGCACTGCACTCTTAATCTTTCATCAGGCAGGCTGAAGGAAGAAGCAGCATGAAGGGAACTGACTGCCTTACAAAAACCAAGGGCTTGTTCTTGAGCTGTGATTTAGGAAGTGATTATTCCCTGCCTTAGGATACCAAAGTTACCTGAGCTGCCTGCTGTGGGGGCCTTGTCTCTTTCATACTGAGAACCCCAGTTGAATAGGCAGCTTGATGAGCTCAGCTAACATTCCCTGTTTCCCCAGCTAGAGGGGTGCCTAGGTCTGGGTCTATATAGGAGGGTTGTTTTTTTTTTTTTTAAATCAGACATGGCTGTGGGGCATGACCAAACTGAGCTCTGCCAACAGTCTTTTTCAGCCAGTAATACCCAAGCTGCAAGCAGTAGGAGGGGAGGATGTGGCTCTTCAGAGGGAGAGAGGCAGTGGGGGCAACTCCTCTTTCTGAGGATGATCTGTGCCTTGTGTTTTATGACAAGGTTTCTCTCCAAGGGCCCCAAAAGCAACCCACTAAGCCACTTTTAATTAGGCAAGCCCCTTACCTGGAGTAGAAAAGTGTCTCTCCCATTTCTCACCCAGGCAAACTGAGGCACAGAGCAAGGCTGTGACATGCTCAGTGGCACACGCAGGGGCTCATCAGGAGAACGGCAACTGAAGCACAATGCTTCTCATACTTGCTTCACCACCAGCTGTCTTGGAAATCTTAGAGAATGGCTGGGTGCAGGTGCTGATCCAGGGGTTATTGATAACTTTCTAGTCGCTGTTCGGATCCTGCTGCCCTTTTCACTGCAGATATTGCCTCCTTGATCTGCTGCCTAATCTATAAGCCCAGCTCCCTGCTGCCTTTCCTTGGGAGTGCCATTTTCCCCTCAGAGTGTAAATCCTTACAGGTTGGGCCAGAGTAAGTGAGCATAATCAAACTCCATCATCTCTTTGAGGCTTTGGGGTAATTTTTATCTCAGGATATTGCCGCATGTGTCTTGCATGATACCAAAGCTGCAGCAAGCAGATTTGGAGCACACCGAAAGACTAATGCAAATTAGACCCGCTGCATAAGAGCTTCAGCAACTGTGAAACCTGTGATCTAAACGCAGGTATCTGCTACGCTGACTTTATCTGCGTTAGGATCCCCCGTTTTGGCATGCAGATACTGGAACTGAACAGAAAGCAAGAGACAGCGTGGCAAAGAGATCTGAAAGGAAGTCCCTTCTAGATGCTGAGACCTTTAAGAAAGAAGGGGAAGGTAAGTTACAGCCTGGAGATTTTAAGCTGCTTGTGCTGAGGCTGAAGAGAGGGCTATGGGAACAGTTTCCTTCCTCTGGCACAAACGCTGGGCAAAGGAGGAGGCCTGTGCAGACTGAGCATGTTAGACACAGGTAGATCTTGGAGGCTGCAGGAGCCAGGAAAGGTAGGGCTTTGGAAGAAGGGTTTGCCTGTGTAGGTGCTGAGCGCGGATGGTGCTCGCTGTGTTATGAGAAGGTCCTGTTTTCATGGAGCTTGTAGTATGAGGGCTGGCTCTGAGGCAGAGCAGAGGGAGGATAAATGAGGAGAATGGTGCCAGGAGTGATCAGCGTAAGCTGCACACTGTTATTTAATGACCCCATTGCTGAGGGAAACCTCAGTGGCCCTGATATTCAGGGAGGCAATATCTCCTGAAGGCAAAGGAGTGAGACAGAAAAGCAGACTGCTTCTATCTGCTTTCAGCTCAGTCTTCCCTGTATGTTATTTGTGCCAGCAAAACTGTTCCTTCTTTACTATCTCCACAGTGTTTTCAGTTGCCTTTTCTCCTTCCCACCTGCCCAAGCACTCCTTTCCTCCCCACCTTGCTGCATTGGTGCTGTCCACAGCTGCAGATCTCGCCAGCTAACCACGAGGCAAGATGAACTAAGCAGCCTTTCTTGAAGGGGTCATAATTTCCTGCTTTTTTCACCTGAGGCCATGTAAGGTCTCTGGAGAAGAGGTGGGTTAAGGGAATTTCTGTTTCCCCATCAGCCCTTTGTCCCCAAATACCTCCTGTTGTGCTGTAGTTTGGTGCAGGCCTGACTGCTGGCAAGTAGCTGTTGTGCTCTCAGATATGTGCTATTGGCACAGAGCCTCTGTGGCCTCAAAATCCCGATCTAGCAGCAACTTTTGAAGGAAGGATTGACCACACCTGCATTCAGCTTGTCCAGGGGGACGATGGGATTGCTTTTGCATAATTTATCAGTCTCTCAAATTATTTATAGTGCAGTTGTGCTCTGGAACAGAGTCTTCTCGCTTCTCGTGAGCACTGGCGGGGGGAGGGAAGGGGAGTTTGTCAGGCATCCAGAGTCTATCACTTAGTGATGAGGAAGTGCTGTGGGTTTCCTTTCTGCCCATGTTTCTTTGCATATGCTTCTGCGCAGCTGAACTGCTGTGAAAATCCAGTTCCCACTTCCACATCTCCCAGGTTTGTTGTACTGCAGAATATCTCTGTGGCTTGGGACTGTGCGAGAGGTTCTTGAGTCCAAAATCTTGTCTTTGCAGTAAAGAGATGGTGTCAAGCTGGAGACAGTGAATCTGGTGGTTGGATTTGGCCCCTGACTCAATTACAGTGCTGTGGATCTGGGTCGGGGGTCATTGGGACTGCTCTCTAAAATATTCAGATGCTTGAGAGCATTCTTTTCTTTCAGAGGCCCTTCTTGTCCTACCACAGTGTTTTTTAGCTTTAGTGTGACACGGTCCATTGGTCTTCACAAGAGATCATGAGGACTTGAAAGATCAGATGTTTGAGCAGCAAACTGTGCAACTGAAATTCCCGTAATTTATCAGTGATTAAACCCTGAAGAGCAACCAGTTGAGGGCAGAGGGAGACTAGGGCACTTTTTCACAGGCTCCTTCAGCAGAGGAGCATTGTGAAGATTTTCACCTACCCCAGCTGCATATGAGCTTAATGCCTTTTGTCCCTCTGCCTTGCTGTGACAGGTCACTGTACCATGCAGATGGTCTCTCCTGCTCCTGCCCTGCTTGTCCTGGCAACTTCCAACTCAGCATTGCACATCCTTCTTTCTCACCAACAGTTTTCATGGTGTGCTTACTCATTGGTCTTGTCTTACTCTTCTCCTTCCTTCCTGACCCGGCTGTGGAGGCGTACTTCTCAGAAACGGAGTTCAATATAAATGTTTGTGTTACCAAAGACCTGAAAGGGGAGGAAAAGGAACTTGGCCTGTAATCAAGTGATTGTGGCAGTCTACTGAACTGTTGAACAGAAATGCTCAGCTTCCCTGTTGTTGTCCACAGTGTCAGTTTGTGGCTTTTGCATTTGGGGGACAGTTGGCGAAACAATCACCAGATGTGTTGATCCACCTGGCCCCGCCCTGGCAGTTGGGTTTTTCAGCCTGAAACAAGCCTCATTCTTTCATCAAATGGTTTCACCTCTTGTCAGGGATTTTAGCAACTAAATGGAAAATTCCTCCTTGTCCTTCTCAAGAAATAAGGCTTATCAAAGGGAAGAGTGTGAAAACAAATGGTCCCAAAACCTGTGTGATATCCAGCATAGCATTTGATTGCCCCAGCAAAGACTAGCTGTCTCCCTCTTTCCCCATAGACTTGCTCTCAGGTCTTTCCGCTTGGTTTAGTCTGGAGAGGAGGGTGCTGCTTTGCTTAGTGAAAGGGAATGTTTGTACAGGCGAAGTAAACATATTGTTGAGACCCAGGCCTGCTGCAATGCCTGTAAACAAGATCCAGCCGTCTGTGGGAGACAGAAGAGAGATTTATGTGACCCTGCGTTAAGTGCATTAGGAGGCTTTTGATTTCATTCTGGGAAACTGCCCCTTTTCGTGGTACCATATGCCTGTTACCGGCATAGAGCTGTTACTGAAGATGTCATTTGTGTGTATTTAATCCGAGGGGCTGTGATGCTGCAGTCAGAAGGATAACACAAGCATGGGGTCGTCTTTGCAAGCCTGAGGTGCTCTGCAGAGCCTCTGAGCTTGTGCCCTTTGCCTGCCCTAGAGGAGGGAGTCCGGGCTGATTTACTTCTGCCTTGGGGCAAGGCATTGAAGAGCTCTCTGCCTATCAACACTTTCTTTACGAAAATAATAACAAAGTGAAGTGGCAGCGGGGGATCCAGGCGGCACTGTGTCGAGGTCTTGCCTAAGTCTTGAAAGAGGAAATGAAGAACAAAGGCAGAAGAGACAAATAAATAAGGGTCTGTTCTTGGCCCAACAAAAATTCCCATGGGTTCATGTAACATTCTCGGGAAGACGCGACACCCCCAGGGCTGGAGTTAATTTTTGACAAATATAAGGAAAGGGAAAAGAGGCAAGAGAACGGGGGTGGGGGGTGGGGAGGGGGTGGATCAGGGATAGGGAGGAGAGAAGGAGGGGGAGACACCCTAGAGAAACCTCTCAGCACGGAGTCAGGTTTCTCTGGCTGTTCCCGCTGAAGAGGGGTTAATGCTCTTTGCGTGGGATTGGCTGGTCACCAGACATTCAGAGAAGAGGGGGATCCGGGGGCTGCCAAGTGGGACCCCTGTGGCCTGAAAGGAGTGGAGGAGGGGAAGGAAGAGGCTGGGAACGCTCTTCCAAACCGTAATAGATTGGCTACTGTGGGAAAGTGAGCACACTGCCAAACCCCAAGTGGTTGGTGATGGATGGGGGGAGGAAAGAGGGTGGGGTTGGAGGGACAGCTCTTCTCCGTGGCCACTAGGATCTTGCTGCTGTTCCATGGCCTCTCGTTATTTATTGTCTTCCTGGGGTTTAATTACTCCCCTCCTCGATCCATCTTGGAGAGCTTTTATCATAGGGATACACAAACAACTGCCACCCGCTTCCAAAATAGCTGGAGGCAATGTGGTTTCTGCCTGCCTGTGTGAATCTGTGTACTGACCCATCACCATGGCATCAAGCGCTTCTTGCCTCCTTCCTCTGGACCCACAGGGCACCCATCTCACCTTCCTCTGGGCATTTCAACCTGCATTTCTCTTTTGCTTGGGCTGTTACACAGTCCTCAGGAACTCTCCTGCTTTCCTTTGCACAGGGTTTATGTGCATGGTCTGGGACGTGGCTGCCATGTGCTCTTCACCCATGGACCCTCAGCCCTGAAGGTAATCTCGACTGCTCATCTTGGTGCTGTTCATAGGATTTGTGACTGTTATTCCACTTGCTTGGCATATGTGGACTGCCTGCCAGGATCTGCTTTGAAAGCTGTTACCTGCTGCTGCTTCTTGATCCCTTCTGGAGATGTGCTTCTTCCTTAATGCTGCTGTGAGGAGTCAGCAAGCTCATGGTAGTTGAATGGGGGCCTCACTGAAGATTTGGTTAGATGAAGAGGGCTTTAAAAAGTCCTGTAATTTTGAGCGTCTGGGGATGTATCTACATGATACCAACATCTTGGTGAGAAGTGAACTGTTGAAATCATTTATTAAGTTTCTGCTGGTCAGCTGCATGTTCCCATGCCTAGGCACTTTTCTTGAAGCTTATTTTTAACCCAGCTAGATCTACTGCTGATTTGGCTTTACAGAGCAGACTTTCATACAGTTGACAACTTGAATTCATGCAACTGACAACTAAGGAGTGGTGAGCTGTGAAGGTGGTGAGTGAGGGGAGAGAGCCTATGAAACAGCAACCTGTGTTACTACATGTCTTGCTTGACGTCTCTGAAAGCATGATTTTCTTTTGTCCTCAGACAGAGCGGTTTTGTCCCGTCCCTGTCTGCCAGACACTGAAACTAGCTGAGAGTTCCTGCATATTTTGCTTACCCCGTGGCCTGATCGAGGATATAAGCTTATTTTTTATGTATTTTTGTCCCTTTTTCGTTTCCTGTTCCTCATCTCATGATGGAATATTCCTTCCCTGTAAGATACCTAAGTCAAGAAGCAAAAGAGCTAGTCAGCTCTGGTTTGTGCTGCTGTAACCACTTCACTCTTGAAGCAGTGAGCAGCAGCAGTACTGTAGGCTTTGCATCCTTGGCATGTGTGTACTGCAGAGTGCAATGAGCAATGTCTCGGGTCATCCTCTGATGCCCTGAGACCTGATCTTGGACACAAGTGGTGATGCCATCTCCAGGGCCATCACAGCAGCCTTCGTGGAACCAAATGTTTCGAGGTGTTGGAGTAAGCAGGGTTGAGGGAGAGTCCTTCCAGAATATCAGGCGAAGGGAAGGAGAGAAGAGGATGGGAGAAGTGCTGTTTCTCCTTTAGCAAAAAGAGCACTTAGAGTAGCGGTGCTAAGAAATTAAAACTGGTTTCTGAGAGCATCTGAAGGATCAGATTGTGCTGTTGCATCTCTGGAACCATGGAAATTCCTATGGTGAGACTGGCTTTAGCTGGAGAGAGGATATTGGTTACAACGGAGCCCAGTACAGCTGAAGGGTACTGAGAAGAATATTTGATAGATTCCAGTGGAGGTGGAAAACCAGCTTGAAGTTTTCTTTAGCATGCAGAACTGTACCCTTGTGATGTCCAAGTACTTGAATAAAATTAAATAGGTGTCTCATAGGCCATTATTGTATTTCAGTAGAGTTTTTCCAGTCTTCTCTGAGCAGATCTTTTAAACCGGGGGCTGGAGAATGATATAATTATACTGCTATTAGTATTATGGTAGTTACAGTAAGAACAATCTGTTCGAGTGGAGGGTTTTATAATGGACTCTGAAGGTGTTCTGATGCTGGTCTATTCCGCTGACTTCTGGAAGTCTAGTCTTGGCCCAAAATCCTGTCCACAAAGACCACTTTATCTACAGGTCCCATGTGCTCTGTGTGTAGAAAAGAGCTGCTTGGTCCCAGAGTGTACACCTATCTTTCTGTGTCTGGAGATGAAGCATCTAAAATAACCAAGGCTTAGTCCACCAAGGAGCATGAGAAGACACTTGAGAACAGTTGAAACAGTGAAAGCCCATGGAAGGTCTAGAATCCAAAGGTACCATGCTTCCAGGAGCTGAGGTGAGCAGCCACAGTACTTAAAAAGCTGGAGGTTTTGTTTTGTGTCTATCTTAGGTTCTGTATGCAGCAGATCCTACTGGCATGGAGCATGTGGTTTTCCTACAAGAGTACACAGAAGAGACACCTGTTTTCTTTTTGACCACAGATGCTAAAAATGCCCTCCACTCAATTTGGAGGCTTGTGGTTGACATGATGTACACCATGTGTCTGACTTCACAAGGAAGGGGAAGGCAATGCTTTTGTTTCTCAGCTGTGCTCTCACCCTTCCCTGGCCAACATGACCTTTAACCTTGGGTGTAGGTTCACCCTTTAGCTGTCTTTTCATTTCTTTCCCTCCACACAGTTTCTTCCTGGCTTGATGGCATCCACTAGTGTTGCATGGATGGCAGCTCTGGAAGTCAAGTGGATGCTCTGTTGGCACCCTGTTGGGAGTGATCACCTGATATCTCTGCTCACTCACCTGTTGAAAGGGAGGGGAGATGCTTAGGACAGAGCCTTGCCCTCCCTTAGCCTGACCCTACTTGAAGAGTGACTGTGCTGGATGGCTTGCTCCAGCGGGTGGTCCTGGCAGCAAGTCGGTGGCCTCAAAACCGTAAAAGAAACACGTAGCATGTTTTGCATTAGTGCTGTGGGCAGCAGCTCTTGATGAAGGTCACAGACAAATGTTGTATTCTGTCCTTGAAACTTGAATGCAAGTCGATATGGACCTGCTTGCATTCAAACCACCTTGTACTGCCACTCTGCCAGAACTTTCTGCTGACGTCCTTCCTGCTTTCAGTCCCTGAAAATACCATGGCATCCTTCATGTCAGAGAACTGCTGAGCACTACCTACCTTCTGGTATATCCTGCTTCTCTCCCTTTTACCTGCTGTCCAGTTCTGTAGGATAATCTTCTCTTCCTGTCCTTAAGCGAAGCACAGTCCTGCCGTCCCTGAGCTAGACACATTTCTGTTGTAGACAGATAGTGGGTTTTATAGTTTCTCCATACTTCTGTAGATGTCTGCAGGACAAAAATAACCTGAGATTTTAAGAGTGCTTTGAGGTACTGTGACCCCAATGCATGTTGTGATTCCTGAGCCCTGCAGATAGCAGGCAAACCTAATACTTCAGAAGTGTGGAGTCTGTTCATTTGTCTCTAGGTGGAGCAGAGAGAGAGAGAGTTTGGCCCTCAGTATGGAGGATGGAAGTCATGCTGGATTCTAATCTGCTGTGTGAAAGTGATTCTAATTTGGATTGTTGCTTTGTGTTGAAGTGTCTGAGTGATGGGCGAATATGTTACTGCATGGGTGTTACAGGATAACTTTAGGCAGAGGAGACGAGTATATCTGTATCAGGGGAAAACCAGAAACTTCTAATCTCATTTGTCCTTCAGAGCAGCTTTTCCCCTGTAGCCATGAGAGAGGTCTAGGAAGTCTTGTGTCCTGACGAGATGGAGTATGTAGTATCATGCACTCAGCAGCCTGTTGCATGGCCTCTTGCCATTGTCCTCCTGAAGAGAACATTACTTCTGGTGAACTGACAGCTCTTAGTGGCGTGTATCTTTCTCTGACTCCTTGAAAAATCAGGATGTGATTTCAGGATGGTATAAATCAACTGGTCACTTGATGTAATGGCAAAGTAAAATGCTGACAGGTGCCTGGGGATAACATGTACATGTACCACTTCTAGCTTTCCGCCTTCTCTGAAAGCCCTTCCCCTACATGGTAGAGATATAACTTCAAGTAAGGAAATATCAAAGGGATCCCTTACACAAAGAAGCTTTCAGCTTGTCTTGCCGAGACTGAATGTTGCTGAAGCAGTTTATTACTGTGTGTTCCCTAAAGAGCTTTGTCTTAATGGAGCTGACTGTCCATACTCCTGGCTTTTTCTTCTGCTTGAACATTAAAGCTTTTCTTGCTGTTGTTTTTAACCTGACAGCAACTTGATCACTCTCCCTGAGATCAAGTTGACTTTTATTTTTCTCCTCCTCACTCAAAATTGTCAGAAGGGAAATATTTTTTCTTGCTGTTTTCTGTGTTCCTAATAACTGATGGCTGCTTTGTGACAGAGCTGCTGGGTTCTTTTACGACAAGCTGAGATTTCTCCCTGACTGGTACCTCCTTTCTTATTTCCACCGCATGTAAACGTTCTGGATGAGGAAGGTGGGTAATAACAGATTCCTCCCCTGCTGGCCTTTGTCTCCAATTAGCTACCACTCAGACACATCTTTCAATGCAGCAGTGATCAGAGTATACGAGAAGGGATATGTGACTGATGATTTTTTTAGCATCTCAGCCCACCCAAGGGTTCACGAGTGCTCACCACTCCCTGGCAGAGGAATCCCTGGCATGTAAGAATGGAGGTGATTCCCAGGGAAGAGGTTTTAAAGAGAACACGGCTTGCTTCTTTGCTTCCCTCCTTTTAGGCGAGGATAGGAAATGAGTCTGAGTTGCCATTCCCTAGCAGGTGGCAACTGAGCAGTGGAAATCGCCTCCTGGGACGTGTCGGCAGGAAAACAGCAGAGGGTACTGCAGGGCCAGCTTGCTTTGGCCAAGCTGCAGGGGAGGGCTCTGCATGCCTGCCCGACTCTCTCAGGCACGGGCTGCAATAAGAGCGAGACAGCACAGCCGTGAACGGGCAGTTTTGCCAGCGGGTGAAGAGCTGCAGTGCTGTGTGCTGAGCCTGACACATACGGATGGATGCAAATGTCAAGTGAGGAAAATATGCTCTACTTCCTAATACCATGTGCCCTGCTATGTTGATGCAAAACACCTCACCCCAGAAAGCGAAGCAGTTTTTTCTTGAATGTCATGAGCTACAACCTTTTGTCAGGGAATTTATCGTGGCATGCAGACCATCACAGCCATCAGGGAGGAAGATGGAGATGTGCCTTGTGTGACTCCTTCAGCATCTGCCCTCTGTCCTTGACCAGGCCAGAGGAAGCTGTCTGCCCTGCATTTGTGTGTCCTGTAGGAACAAAGTGAAACCAGTGTTATCTGGCAGCCGTTGGGATTGCTTTATTGGAGCAGGCCAGCTGTTCATCTTGCCCAAGTTTCAGCATCTGGGAGAATGACCTGATGTCTGGAGGCAGTGCCTCTGAGAAAGCACAGAACACCTGACTGAAGAAAGCTATAATAATTTACCAGTGAGGGACATTTTCTCCTGACAGCCAGTTGCTGCTAATTTACTGGTTTTTGCTTCCTTGTGCCCTTCCCCACGGTTCAAGACAGAGCAAAAGCTGGTGATATGCAAGGAAAAGGCATTGGATACTCATCTACCTTGCAAGTGATCTTGCTGCTCCAGCAAGACATTAATGGAGCCTTAAGGAAAAAAAGAAAAGTAAATGCCCTGAACACAATGAGATGCTCGTGGGGGTTTCTACAGTCCCTTGTTTTGCTCCCATGAAGAAAGAATGACAGCAAACCCCAAGATAGTCCTTTATGTCTTTGAACAGGAGAACATCCAGTCACTTTGTGGCTGGGTCACCACAAAGTTGGCCTCCCACCAGTTGTGCTGCCACCAGCCATGTGAAGTGGGGCTGTAGGTCTGTGGCAGGTGGGTGCAGGAGGTGAGGGCCTGGCATGGCCACCTGAGGAGAGCCACCATTTCTTTCTTTGCAGTGTGCCTGATAAGGTGGCCTCCTGGGGTCACAGAAAGCCAGGACCCTGCCCCTTTGCTGACCTGTGTTGTGTCAAAGCATATTAAAAAAAAGTCACAGACTAACAAATAGGATCGGGCTGTCTCTTTTTTTTTTTTTTTTTTTTTTTTTTTTTAGGCATTTGGATTTTATTTTATTTCTTTTCCCTCCCATGGCAATGCTGTAACTTCCTCCAGCTCCAGGCTCGCAGTTCCCCCTCTTCAGAGCCTGGCATGGGCCTCCTCACCCTGCCACCTGATCATGAGGGATGGCATCAGTGGATGATGGCTCTCAGTATAAAGGTGACCGCAGAGTGTGCAGAAATGCTTGTTGCTGAGCTGTAAGGTGTAACAGTGGACAACTCCTCTAGAAAAGCCTGTATCAGAGCCATCTGTAGAGAGACAGATATGTTTTCCTTTGGGCAGTTGCCATCTGTCTAAATGCTTTATGGCTTTTCACTTTAGTATTAAATTCTCTCCAAGTTAATCAGTAAACATGCTTTGCTGTATTTTACTTAATACCATCTGAAGTGGTGGAGGCAGGCTGGGTGCTTCTTCGGTCTGTTCCCGCACTGGGACACGTGTCGGGTATGAGAAGCCTCAGGGTGGGGGAGCAGTACAGCCCCTGTCTGGGGCCAGTGGCTTGGGACAACCCCCCTGTGCCCCCCAGCAGGAGAGACTGCTTCTGTGAGGGCGTTGCCGGCACCGTTGCATACAGGGCAGAGGCTTTATGAGCAATGGCATGGAGTGTGTGGTGCCTCTAAGGAACTTTGGCCCTGGAAAGGGGATAGTGCCAGGGCAGAGAGCCACCACTTGGGGAGTGTGTTGTGGAGAGGAAGGACACAGCAGTGTGCGTGTTGTGTGCATGGGGCTCGGAGCTGATCTCTGCCTCTTAACCTGCTGCTGCACAGAGGGTTTCATGCTCCAGGGCGGAGAGAACAGCCTCTGCATTACAAAGGGCTTTTAGGTGACCTTGTTCGTTTGCTCAAATTAATTCCAACCTTTCCTAAACAGCACAAGATGAGCACCTTTTGTCCCTTGGTGAAATATTGTGTGAGCTTGGGTGAGCTTGGGGCGTATTTATTCTCCTCTTTTTTTTTTTTTTTGTCCTTTTTCTGGATTGTTGTCTTCAATCGCTTCTTTGCTTGTCAGCAGCTCTGCACTCCCTGCCTGAGCTGGAGGAGGGGAAGTGGTGTAGGGAGAGGATGAAGGCAGTATTTCATGTTGTTTGGAGGGAAGGGCTCCACACTGCTTGCTTCTTGCTGGCCTGACATGGATCCATCGTGATGGCAGAGTATTACCTGTAGAGACAGCTAGGTGTTTATTTTAGCCACCTTGATCCAGATGCAAAAACAGTTCAGTGTCTGGTCCACAGAAAAACAAAAGCAAAGGGCAACATTTGGAGGTACAGTGAACTTGAGAAGGATGGGAGAAGAATAAAAGTGACAAAATCTCCCCCCATGTGAACTTGGGTAGCATTTTCCTAGGTGCAAGGGTTGGGTTTAGGGTGTGTTGAGCAAACACTGAAAAGATCTGGGAAGCACAAGTGTTTTTCTGGCTCTGGCAGCCTGGCTAATGATCTTGGTCCTTGGAAACTGCCTCTCTTACACTGTCATGTTTCAGCCATGTACCCTCTACTCCATCTCATGCCTTCTGCTCTCTGCTCACTCTTCATCTTTCCTCAACTCTCTGGTGATGCAAGGTCTGAGGAGTCCTACGTTCATTTCATTTCCATCAATGAATAGGGACAAATTTGCCAAGTGCAGAGTTCACTAGATCATGAATTCCTGTTATTCTGCATTTCTTATCTTTCTACCCGGTCACCAGTTCTTGCCTTGTCTTTGAGTTCCTGTGACTGGCTGATCTAGAAGAGGTTCAGTTTGGTGTAATCCAGCTGAGGCAAAAGACCCACTGAAGATGGCAGGGGGTGGGGGGAATAGTTCTTGGATTCACGTCTCAAAGATGTGTGCTAAATTTGGACCATTTTTCTGCCCATCCCAAAGCTGTGTTTCTACCAGTGGTAAGTGTTTTGCATCTCAGTAACTATTGAATGTGACTTTGCTTTTCACGGCTTTTCCACAGGATGAAGATGAGACGCCATAAGTTATTTCTGACTCTCTGCATGGCTGGTCTCTGCCTCATCTCCTTCTTGCACTTCCTCAAGGCCCTTTCCTATGTCACCTTCCCCCGGGAGCTGGCTTCGCTTAGTCCCAACCTTGTCTCCAGCTTCTTCTGGAACAATGCCCCTGTCACACCTCAGGTTAGCCCTGAGCCAGGGGGTGCAGAGGTCCTCCGCACACCCCTGTACTCCCACTCCCCCTTGCTCCAGCCCCTGCCTCCCAGCAGAGCCAGCGAAGAGCTGCACAAAGTTGAGTTTGTGCTGCCAGAGGACACAACAGAATATTTTGTCCGTACCAAAGCTGGCGGTGTTTGCTTTAAACCAGGCACCAAGGTGTTGGAGAAGCCACCTGTGGGAGGGCGGCCGGAGGAACGAGCAGATGGTGCAGCCTCGGGGCGGCTGGCTCGCAAGCCACTGAGCGCCAGCAGTACCAAGCGGCGCAAGTGGGTGGAGTGCGTGTGCTTGCCGGGCTGGCACGGCCCCAGCTGCGGGGTCCCTACTGTGGTCCAGTACTCCAACCTACCCACCAAGGACCGCCTCGTGCCACGGGAGATCCCCCGGCGGGTAATCAATGCTATCAATGTCAACCATGAGTTTGACCTGCTGGATGTCCGTTTCCATGAGCTGGGAGATGTGGTTGATGCCTTTGTGGTGTGTGAGTCGAACTTCACTGCCTATGGAGAGCCACGGCCCCTCAAGTTCCGTGAGATGCTCCTCAATGGCTCCTTTGACTACATCCGCCACAAGGTGCTCTATGTCTTCCTGGACCACTTTCCCCCTGGTGGCCGCCAGGATGGCTGGATTGCCGACGATTACCTGCGCACCTTTCTCACCCGGGACGGCATCTCTCGCCTCCGCAACCTGCGCCCGGATGATGTCTTCATCATTGATGATGCCGATGAGATCCCGGCCCGCGATGGCGTGCTCTTCCTCAAGCTCTATGACGGCTGGACAGAGCCCTTCGCCTTTCACATGCGCAAGTCGCTCTATGGCTTCTTCTGGAAGCAACCAGGCACCTTGGAGGTGGTCTCGGGCTGCACCATGGGGATGCTTCAGGCTGTCTATGCTAATGATGGGATCCGTCTGCGGCGCCGTGAGTACTACACCATGCCTGGCTTTCGGCAGTATGAGAACAGCACAGGACACATCTTGGTGCAGTGGTCGCTGGGCAGCCCCCTCCACTTTGCTGGCTGGCACTGCTCCTGGTGTTTCACCCCAGAGGGCATCTACTTCAAACTGGTGTCAGCCCAGAATGGGGACTTCCCCCGCTGGGGTGACTATGAGGACAAACGAGACCTCAATTATATCCGGGAGCTGATCCGGACTGGTGGCTGGTTTGATGGTACTACACAGGAGTATCCCCCTGCTGACCCCAAGGAGCAGATGTACGCTCCCAAGTACCTGCTCAAGAACTACCAGCGATTCCGCTACCTGTTGGAGAACCCCTACCGAAAAGTGGAGACCACTGGGTGAGGCCACTGGGACTTGTGTGGGAAGTCAGAACTTCACAACAAAGAGGAAGAGTCAGGTGTTTTTCTCTGTTCTTTTTTTGTTGTTGTTTTTTTGTTTTGTTTTGTTTTTTTGTTTGTTTCAGTTTTTGTTTGTTTTCCTTGTTTCTGGGTGGGGTGTACTATTTTTCTGGGGTCTCTGCCCTCTCTCCCTTCCGTCTCTCTTTCCCTTCATCCCATAGTGACCCTGGGGATGTGAATTCCTCAGTTGCATGAAGGATAGGAGGAGGAGAGTTGTTGGGGACCTACTCTGGCAGTAGTATAAAGACTTTCCTGCATCTCCTGAACCACTCCTGCTGGCTGGAGTGAATCTCTGCAGCCAGCTGGCAGATTTTCCTCCGGGGGAAGCTGGAAGGGTCCCATGGGGAGAGAAGGCAGCTGTTCCTGTCCACCCTCATCCTTTGTGGATTGGAGCAAGCACAGATGTGAGCTTGGGCTATTCAGTGAGCATGTGAATCAGCAGGCACTAACCAATGCGAGTGGTCATGGGTGCAGATGTGTCACAGGCATTTTTTGGATGAGTGAATGTGCAAAAGCATCTCGGTATGCATTTGGGTTAATTGTATACCTCTGTATTGAAAAAGTATTTTGGGGAAGGGAAATCCTTTGCTTCCAAGGTGTTCTCCCCAAGATGCAGCCTCTTCTCGCAGGCTTAGTGCACCCGTTCTGGACTGTATCTTGCTCTGATGCTCCACCAGTCCTGGAGGCAGATGGGAAGGAGAGGAGAACGACGATTGATTTTTTTTTTTTTTTTGTTTTTTTCCACCTCTGCCTGCCCCCAACACTGCACTGGCTTGGCCTACAGAAGCTGAAGCATCTTCCCTGCACTACATGCTTCTATTGGGACTGGGATAAGCTGCAGGGGACTTAATCAGATGGTGGGAGTGTATGTTTACAAGTGCATGGTTTCCTGTGTGCATGAGTGCTAACATGCATGGTTTTGGTATGCACGTGGGCGTTTGTTGCCAGTATTGCAGGGGAAGGGAACATAGTTGGGCTTGGGGGTGTGTGCTTTCAGGAAATGGTGGGATCCAAAAGCTGCAATCTCTGTCTCAGCATGGATGACTTTTTGGGGAATTCACAGGAGAGGGCCAGGGAAAGCATTGGCTCTGCATAGCAGTGTTACATGCATGGGACTGTTGGGTGCCTCTCTGGCTGCCTTTGCAACCCTGCAGGCTCTGCCTGTTGCAGGGTTGCTGCTTTCATGTGCTGGCAATTCCTTTTTGCATGGGGTAAAAGGGAGAGGAGAAGGGCCAAGCTCTGAGTCACTGGGTGTTGGGGGAGGGGATCCTGTGTCAAAGCAGAGGATCCATCTGTCTGCTCTTAGGGTAAGGAGGAGGTCTTGGACAAACAGGCCATGGGCAGACTTCCCCCTGAGTCCAAGAGACATCGAGCAATCCAGAGAGCATGTGCTATGCAGACAAGACAACGCATTGGTGAGGGGATCTAGGAAGACACTAGTTGCAGCTGGTTGGGCCAGCATCTACTCAGTTTGCCAGTGATACATAGTCAGGATCTGTCCTGTTGTATTGGACTGATTCAACTCACTGAGAAGGCAGATCCATATCTCCACCCTTACCATCCTTCCTTAGCAGATGGCTTGATGAGGTGGCTGTAGCAGCAAGGTGAAAAACATGATGAACTTGCTCTATTAGCCTTGCAGTGGAAAGAGTGGCTTATGTTCCAGGCACAGAAGTGAGGATCGTATAGAGGAGGAAAATGTTGGCATAAGGAAGAGGGACACTGACATCAGGCCAGCTGTGCTGAAGCAGGAGGGCTTTCATTGCTGTTAGGTTGCTACATCAGGGTTCCATATTTCTGTGTTGTCCAGCCCTTTGACACCCTTTTGCCTACCTCTGTATCTTTCTCTTTCCCCCTCCTATTCCCCTCTCTAGAGATCTGAAAAACATCAACAAAAATAACTTGATTACCTAATAAGACTGAGACTGGAACTGAATGAAGATGAACTGTTTTTTCTGATCAAACTGAGATGGAGTTCATTTTAGCTCCTTCCACCTCTCATGTGCCATAATGCCTGCTTAGAAGACCTGAAGGATGTTCTTTGGTGGTTTTGTTTGGTTTTTGGGGTTTTTTTTAATTGTTGTTCTAACTTTTGTCGTGTCTTCACAAAGGTAGAAAAGCTCCTTTAGGAGCTGAGTGGAGGGAGGAGCTTTGGTAGGCAGAATGCTCTTCCCCCAAAGGGAAGCTCTGGTTCTTCTAAGTCTAGACTTGATGCAGCAGGAGGGAGTCTTGTCACAGTCATGGGGTCCTTGTGCTGAGCAGCTGCATGGAGGTCTTGGGTGTAGAGAGATTATAGAGAAATGGGGACCCAGCTGAGAAAGAAAGAGCCTGCTTCAAGCAAGATGAGAGCAGTAGCACTGAGGCTGCAGCACAAGGGGAACATGCTTCCCCTGGGGACAGCTGGAGGAGAGCAGGTCTGTTAGTTCATAGGATTCAGCAGCAGAAAAGTATGGAAGGAAGAAGCTATTTCTCAGTTTTACTCATGGAGGGGGAGCCTGAGATCTGCTCTCAAACCTTTAGCTTTGCCCTATCTCAGTGATAACAACATAAGCCCAGTGCCAGGCCTTTCTGAAGACAGGAGACAAAGACAAGGAAACTTTGCACGGGTGCATTGGCAGCACCAGAGCCCTGTGAAGCAGGGGGCAAAGTGCGTGCATGCTGGGGCTGCACCTCATCTTCTACAGTGGGAGCAGCCTCTCCTCTGATACCAGCCCTTCCTGTGCATGGGTGTCCTTGGGGATTTTTAGTGTACTGAAAGTCATGTTTTCATAGCTGAGGTATGTCCCTTGTCTCTTGGGAGTTTCAGATGAGCCCACAGCTGCAATACCTGGATCTCTTATTCCTTAACTACAGCCTGTTGCCCCTCTCCTCCATTATGCATTCCATCAATCTCTACCTCTCCCTCCAAATTGCCCCTCCTTTCTGCCCTGTGGGGGAGGAGAAGGTCCTGCTGGAGCAGTAGCACTGGTGGGACTCTTCTGCAGAACTCTGCTCCTGCTCTCCTCCTGGACTTACTTCCTTATTCTTAGGAAATTAAATTTAAGACAGTCTTCTGTTGTGGAGGGAGGAAGGGGCTTTGCAGATGAAATGCATTCTTTTTCTTTCTCAAGAATCACTTAAACATTTTTTGATTTAAGGCCAAACCAGTCAATGTTTCTGTCTCATTTGTCTGGCTAACCCTGTATTTTTCTTTTATTTTTTTTTTATCCTTAGGGAGTTAGAGTGCTTGGCATTAAAAATCTTCCTTCTTGTCCCTGGAGGGGACGGGGACTAGCAAACCGACTTTTGCACAGTGATTTCCCAAGGTGGTGGCCAGACAAACTCCACAAGAGGGAACCCAAAAGCACATGAGAGTGTGGGGTGGTGAGCAAGGCAAAGGAGGAGGCAAATCTATATCAGATCCTCACTTCCTAGTGCAGACCTCTGAGGTGACCACTGAGGCTCCTTGAGCTTGTCTGAACCAGGTCCTGAGGTTTGAGAAGGGAAGGACTAAAGAACCCGGTCCTGTCCCTCGGCTGGAACTGGGATCAGACCACTAGAATCTGATGCCTATTGGTTGTTGCAGCTATGAGCAGCAAAGGCATGTGCCCCTTGGCTCTCTGGGAGCAAAGCTGTCTGGTAGAGGGTGGGGAAAGCATTGCCAGCCTTTCCCTGCAGCCCTCTTCAGCTCTGTGTTTTTTCTTCCCCTAAACCATTCCACTTTCAAATTACATGGTGCAAATGAGGGCCAAGTAGTAGGTAAAGCAGTATGTGGCATCCCTAAGCCTTGCTCTTATGTTCTTGCTCATCTCTGTTCTTCCTTTCCCTTGTGCTTCCCACCTAAAAAAAGGGTAGCTTTGGACTGGGGAACTCATCTTCCTCCTTCACCCTGAGTGAAGGGAAGGACATGGGCTTTGGTGGACCTGCCACAGGTGAGCTTTCTAAAGCAGAAGAAACAGGGCAGGTTGGCTGCCTTTCCCCTTCTAGAGGACTGGGGGTAAGGCTGTATCCAAGTGACAGACAGAAAAGATGGGGGGGGTGTCTTTGTGCCTGTGTGGTTTGGTATAAAGGATGACATGCTCAAGTCCACTCTTGCTGTTGATTTCTCTGATCCCTGTGTCCTGCTGAGGTGTTTGCTGTCATGCAGCTCAGGCCAGCCTGCTCTTCATGTCTCTGTTGCAGGTAAATGAAGGCACCTTGTGGTTCCAGGTAACTTACAAGTTGGGATGGAGAGTAAATGTCAGAGTAGAATGGGTATTTGTTCCACTCCACAATCTTTGGTGTATCCTTGTGGGATGGTAGTGTCTTTTCCCCTCCCAAACATCCCTGGGGGCTCTATCCTTGTCTCTCAGCTCCTGCCAACAATCTCTGTGGCTGCTATGCCTCTGCACTGTGAAGATACATGTCCAGGATCACTCCTGGTCTAATCAGTGAACACTGGTGGTGAAGAGGCTTGTCCTTGCTTCACTGACCTCAAACCTTGGTGAGAAAGGAGGGGAGTGGGAGAATGGATGCCGAATCCCTCTGTTGTTGTGTTCCCCAACCCCCGCAAAAAACCTCACTTCTGATTTCTGAGACGTTGGACAAACTCACTGTTATTGTGGAAAGAGAAGGGGAGCTGGAGGTAAGGGAGTGGCAGGAGGAGCTCAGATCTAGCACCAAGAAAAGAAAGCTGTTTCTAATGCAATACACTGACATTTAAAGCTTTGGGGACTACAGATAATGGATTAAGAAGGGATCTGAATTACTCTGAGATTTAATAATTCAAACCACTGTTTTTTCCTTCCTGTGTGGCTAATGATGCAGTATCATTCTGGAGGTAGTCCAGCAGCACTTCTGAGCCTGGGGTCCACATGGGCCTACTGGTGGTATTGTCCCTGTGGTGGTCCCAGAACACTCTGCTTTGGTAAAAGAATGTGTGGACTTGCTGAAAAGAAAAGAAAAGAAAGAAGTGCATCTATGAAGCTCCTTTCCACTCTGTAATTTATAAACATTAAGTAATAATGAACTTTTTGTAAGGATGAATCAAATGTACATTCTGAAATCATTTTCTCTGTAAATGGTTGGATTTCATTTCACCCTTAAAGGGATGCTTAAAAGAAGGAGATAATAAAAAATTAAAAAGAAAATTTACAAAGTATGAAAGAAATCAAGGTTCTGTGTGTGTGGCAACTTTTATTTCTGATCGCCTGGCAGAGAAGCTCATGGAAGATGGAGTGAGGGAAGTTGCTTCCCATCTTGTCAGGATGGCTTTCCCAAGAAGGGAGATGGAGAGAGCGCTCACCTGGCTTGAGAGATAATTCCTGATTTTGTGGGCCTGGGTCAGACCTGATGTTAGGTGAGTATGAGCATGTAAAGGCATGTGAACAGGGAATGGTGACTACCAAGCAGCTCTTGGAATAGGTGGTGGATATGGGAACCAGCATCAATGCTCATGACATGGTTCCTTGTCACCTTCTTCCTTTCCTTGGATACATCCATTTCTTCAGGTGAAGCTGTGGAAACCCTGGAGCCCCAGATAAAATCTCCCCACTGCAGAAATGTCTCTCCAGTGGCTGACTTTTGGCAGGGTGCATGAGAGAACATGACCTTCTTGGTTTAGCTTATTTTTAAACATTTTTAATGTAAGTTTTGCTGTTCCAATTACTCAGTGTCAAGGTCCAGTCCTGCTCTGAATCCTCTTAAGCACAGCACCTCAGCAGTGCCTTTGGCAAGGGCCTGTCACAAGCTCATGTGCCATCTTGCAACTATTTCACTTTTCAAGTGAAAACAAGACACTTTTGAACTTCATGTTCATTCCTGGTCCTGGGAAGGGATACTGACTGTAAACAGTATAGGTTAGTTTTCCTACAGTCATTAGACCTCCCTCTTCATTCTTCCATAAGTCTGATGTTTTCAGTTCTCTTCTGGGGGGCTTCCTACCAAACTAGAGCTGTGTGGAGTCCCTTGCTAATACCTTTCTCTTGCTTCTCTCTCCAGAGCAAAGGGCTTAGAATAAACATGCCACTCAGAATTATCAATTAACATTTTCTATTAAGAATTCTTAGTATTCTTAGTCATCACTGTATTTTTGTGCTCAAATTGGGGGATAATCTAAAACCAGATGATTGCTGGAGTGCCTGAATTTTCAATTTTTTCAAGGGGTGGGAGATAAGTATATAGGCTTAGGCCAATGGCAGTTCAGTGAGACAGTTTAAGAAATGAGAATTGACTAGGTAAAAGGTTCTCCTGTGTCATATTTTTGCTTCCAACACAAAATCTCTTACTGACTGTATTAAGAAGTATCGTGAAGGGCATTTCTTCAGTTTCTTGCAAGGCTTTAAACAGAAGCAGTGATAGAACCCAGGACCTTTTTCCTTCAAAAGCACAATGTTCTGCTGCAGGACCTCAAAGTGCCTCCATGAGGGAGGGGTTGACTCTTCCACAAACCAGTCTGGGTAGAGACCCTCATTTACAGGAGCAGCACTGATAGTCGGCTGAGCTCAGGGGGTATATGAACAGAATGAGCCTTGTAAACCATCTCTCAGAGGGTCCCTCAAGATATGAAAGGGATCTTATGTGCTGTGTATATCCTGGATGTGGAGCCTTAAGCACTGTATGGAACTAGGAGTGTACAAGCAAGCCAGTGCCAAGGAAATCCTGTGCATTTTGCAGAATGTGAATCCCCAAGTGGGTGTTATGTGGGGAGATGCACCATGGAGGGGCTCTGGCATAACCTGCCTGGAAATAAGCTGTGTCTCCCAAGCTCTTGCTGGTATGTCAGGGGTGCCCAGTGCTCATTGCAGGCACTGTGCAGCACTGCTCGGTGGGGACTGAAACTCTGTCAGGTCTTCCATCTCTGGCTCTTAGAGAGGCTTACTCCAACTAGTTCTCGATTGATGCTGGCATCAGGTTTGCTGAAAGGGGGTTGGACACACTGTTTCCAAACACCAGAGTGCTTGGAAACAAAAGTGTCTTCAATATAAACTTAACACCTTTTAGAAAGCTGGAAAGGGGATACCAAGAGCCTGGCTTGCTGGCTGTTTGCTTTTGTTGCTTGGATACATTTGTTCCCTGTGTTAAGGACACAGCTTAATACACTGTTTAGCAGGGATGGTTAATTTTTAGTTATTAGCCAATTTTTTTTTTTTTTTTTTTTTTTTTTTTTTTTTTTAAGCTTGCTGCTTCAGTGGCTCAGCTGGGGAAGCAGTGAGGTCTCAGCTGGCTGGCAGGCAGCTCACAGAGCAGCCCAGGAGAGAGTCTCCCCAGCTCCGGAGAGCATCACCAGCAAATGGCTTCATGCTCACGTGCCCCCAGCTGCAGGCGGCGGGTGCCCTGCTTTCCAGAGTACTGCAGTGGAGAGGATTTGGCTGCAGCCATGGCAGAAGGGAGGCATATTCTTGCTCCTGGCAGTGGCACGTGTGTCTGTGGCTCACAGGCACGCTCATTCATTCCCCAGCCGTGTCAAGCCTTCACCTGGGAGCAAGATTTGCAGAGCTTTGCTCTGTTGCTGCAAAACAGGCTCAGAGGAGCCATGCAAAATGGTTCCATCCAGAAAAAGGGCTCTGGGTCACTGAAGTAAGAGGCTGAAATAAGGGATATAACCTATGGATGCCTGGGAGAGGAGCCTGACTTGGGGCCAGGCTGCTGCAAGCTTTGCCTTTGTAGCTACAGCAGGGACAAGCACGTCAGCAAAAGGGCAAAGGATCAGCCCACTTCAGCTAATGTTTGGGATGTTACTGGAAACATCTCTGAGTTCCCCAAACAAAAACCTTTACTTGGAACTAAGGAAAATGTGGCAATCGTGACATTTCCAGCATTTTTGGATATGCTTTTTTTTGAGCCTTTTTTTTTTTTTAGCTGAGTGAAAAGAGAAAACAGTCCTTACTGTCTTTTAAAATACATTATAGCTATGTAAGAATACAAATCCTTCAAGGCCATATCTCTCCTCACACTGCCAAATGAAACACAAAATAAAACTCCATTGTTTTATTCTTGTTTTCTGTGCCTTACAGCTTGAACTGTGGATCCTCTTGGCTGAAGTCCATCCCAGTAACAATTTAATTTGGGAACCACACTTCACCTTTCTAAAAATAAAGAAAACTGAGGAGAAGAGCAACTAAGCTGTGCTGACTAAAGATCTAAAATGACTTATCCAGGATCTCAAATTAAATACGTTACCCAGAGAATGTATGAAATCAAGTATTATAAGCCTGCCTCTATGCAGCAAACTCTTTCCTGGCATTTTAGCCCTGTTCTACAGTCTGGACCTTTTCCAAAGAGAGAGCAACAAATCATCAGTCATATCTTTCTCCCCCCCCCCCGCCAGACACTTACTAAGAACCAGGCACACACACACAAATAAAAGAATGTAGAAAACATCAACCCACTTCTGTTTCATTCTCAGTGTTTTTAAAGCTCAAACTGTTACCCAGAAATTAATGTCAAACTGCTCCAAAACCAAAACTAGACAGATTTCCCCAAATGGGACAGAAATAAATCTAAGGACCCATGACTTAATGGGACAAAAGGTGCAATAGGTGCCTTCACCTAGAAAAAGATGAGATGCAGCTCTGCCCTTCTCAGGTTGTAGATATGTACATGGGACAAAACCCCACATGAGGCTGGGAGTCTAGGCACCCCTTACACAACCCAAAATCCCACGTTCGTGCTCAGAAGACCTCACCACAACATGCAGTGGGTGGAACAGTACAAAAAGCCTGGGGTCAGAGTGTGCAGCCCTGCTTGGAGGGCTGGTACCACCAGCTGCAAGCTCTCAGCTCTCCGCAGACACTTCTACTGCAGAAAGCCCACGAGGCTGTCAGAGTGACGCAAAATTGCAAGCATAACAGCGCTCACAAAAGCAGGGTCTCTGAAAGGCTCTGGAAACCTTCTGCAGCACGCAGCTGGTGCAAAGTGAAAAATGGGGGGGGCAGGATCTTACTGCCCAGTGAATAATAAAAAAGAAAGCCCCCAACAAACCCAGCCACAGGGAAATTTGGTCGAAGAAACATGAGTCATGCCGAGAATGAAGGTGCACACAGACCAACTGCAAAAATACTACAGCAGTATATTTCAATTTGTTAGGTAGTGAGACTGAGCCTCCTCAGCGACCGTCAGTGCAGACCCTTGTGGCGGCAGCAGCTCTGCATCCCCCAGGAGACTGCTCACTGCTGCCAGTGTTTGCATCCCCCTGGGCTGGAGGCTGGGGGTTGAAAAGCCCCACTTTAGCAGCAGTGGGGCTGGGAACCTTTCCTTTCTTCTCCTCAAGCTAAAACATACCCTGAGTGTGTTTTCCTCAGAATGGCTCTTTACTCTCTGTTACTAAAGTCTGTGTGTCTCAGCTGTAGATCAGGCATGTCCCTTGAAAGGTGGCTGTGTACCAGCACACTTTCCTCCCTCAGCACTTGTCTTCCTTCCCACATGTGCTCAACATCAAAGCTGTTGGGGCTTCAGGGAAAGAAGCCACCTGCACCACCCTTGGCCCTCCGCCCCTCCCAGCTCATCGCAGATGGTGAGCAGGAGCCCAAATGCCATTCTTCCTTGCGATTGCTCAAGAGAAGAAAAGAAACAGGGCTGCAAGGAAAGAGAGCGCTGTTGAACAGAGTTAGACTACCAGAAGGTCCATTTAGTAGAAGATATTAAGGATATTAAGCCCAAGCTCAGATGTCATTGGTGGGTTACTACTCATCTTCTCTCTTGTGTTTTGGGGTTGTTTTCTGGCTCCTGTAAGAGGCCAGCCTTCTGTTTCCATGTGCACATTTTCTCCTGAGCCAGCAGAGCTCCTCCAAGATGCCTTTTGCATCTCTGTGAGTCATGTTCACCTTCCTGCCACCCAGGGAGGGTTTGCTGGCTGGTGGCAGGCAGCACAGGGATGTCTCTCTGGCTGGGAATAGTCCTACCCTTGCAAAATGGGTGATGGGAAGCCCTAGTAGGAATGGCACTTGATTCTCAAGAACAGAGCCTGCAAGCTGGGCTCAGGGTAGCCCTCAGAGCCCACGGCAGTGGCTGCTCGAGTAGACAGACTGGCTACAAGCATAAGCAGACTGGCAGAGGAGTGGTGGCCCTGGAGACTCCCAGGAAGGCGAGGGATGGGGGCAGATTCTGTGCCTTATCCTGGGTAACAGAAGGAGTTATGGTGCCCTGTCACCCCATGCTGCCTTTGATATTTCACAAGCTTACTTAGTAATTGGGGAAACAAAGGTCGTTACTGCTCTCTGTTAGGTGCACAGCTAAGGTGTGTCCTTCCTCTTCGCCTGCACCTCACCTGTCAGGGCAAGTCAATTCTCTTTATTTCAGGAACGCAGGCTGGCGGTCCATGGGCAAAGAAGACACCAGGGAACAGGGCTCTGCAGGCAACAGTGCATGGGGGCCAGCATCTCATCAGGGAGGACAAGTCTTTGGAGATGCTGGGTGCATCCCCATCAGGGTGGCTGTGTGCAGTGGGTCAGCAGAGGAGCCAGCCAAGTTGGGAAACACTGGAGAGAGGTGGGATGTTTTTTCACTGTCTCAAGGCAGAGTTCAAGTTTACAACCTCTGGCATGTCACCAGACATCCGCCTCTCACATGGCAGCTGGGACAGTGTCAGTCATGTGTTCCTCTGCTGTTGTGTTCGCCTTTTTCTTTGCAAGACAGAAGGGGCAGGTTGAACACCTGTGCCCACATGGCGCCAGTATGGGGAGCCCACATCAGGCAGTGGGCACAGTGAGTGGCCTTCCCACAGAGGCTGGGGCAGTTTGGAGGCACACTGCACAGCATGGCCGAAGGAGTTGACAACATGCAAACAGAGCTGCTGGGGAGGGGCCCAGGAGCTGGCGGCCAGCCCAAGGTGGGGAAAAACCAGAGAGAAACACTAAAACAGGGGCAACTGAAGGGAGTGAGGTTGAGGAATGGGTGCTTATGGAGGCCTGTAGCCCTTGGCTGCCATAGCAGGAGGGTATCAAGGGAAGCCTGTCGTCATGCAGCCTGATCCAGCAGATCCATTCATAGCACATCAGGGGTTTGCTGCACATAATTCCCCAAGCTTTGATCCAGACTTGATAATTTGGGAACTGGACTCATCAGCATACCTGTCCAGAGGTGACAGAGCCCTGTTAGGAGTGAAGCACTTCTGTGGATCAACAACCAGAGAAGGAGGCAGGAAGCTGGGAGGAAGGTTCAAAGATCGATTTGCATTCTGGCAGAAGGTTAAGGGTAGGGGAATATCAACGCTGCCCCCGAGGTTCCAGATAGCTCAGTACATGAACCGATGATCTGGAAACAAAGATGAGCCATATACTGAACATTTTTCAGAGATGACTCAAAGTTATTGACTCTTGAGGAGATCAGAAAGGACTGGAGCTAAAAACACAAATGTGGCAAAAGGGCAACAGCACCCACTTGCCAAGGTTTAACTGGGCATGTGCGAAGTCAGAAAAGAGAAAAGAAATTGCACATTAGAATTACAAAGCTCCAGATGGTATTTAACAACTCAGGAAAGGATCTGGATGTCACACAAACCCTGGCTCTGTGAGTAGCTTCAGGTTAAAAAAAAAAAAAAAAAAAAAGCACACAAAATATTATCATGCAGAAGGAAGAAGGGGAGAATAATATGGAAAATATGATAATGCTATTATGTAAATCACTAGCGCAGCCTCCCTGGGAATACTGGAATACTGTCTGCAGTTCAAGTAAGCCTTTCTCAGAAAGGACTGATTAGGGGCATGGCAAACTTGCTCACAAAGAGATCGAAACGATTGGGGTTGTTTATCTCGGAAAGGAAATGAACAAGAGGAGATTGGCACGGAGCAAGCCAGTCCGGAGCTTCTGGTTTTCTTCCTGTTCAATTCTATCGCTGTCATATCTGGTATCACTGAGAAGTGTGTGGAGTGATGTGGCTCTCCCGTGTCACACATGGTTTGCTTTTTCTCTCACCCTCTCTCCCAGGGGAGGCACAGCACATGGTTATGCTTTATGTCTTTGGAGGGTCTGAGGAAGAGGAGACGGCTAAAGAGTAATAATTACTGCCCAGAGTAGGCATACAGCAGAGAAGGTGAGAATGAAAAAGGGGGATTTGCACACAGACAGAGGTATGGGAAGGTCCTGGCTTTGTGAGGCTCCTTCCATCACCTCAGGCACTCCCCAGAAAGGCTGCCAATTACTGCCCTTCTTCCAGAGCCCTTGAGACTTACAGATCAGGCCCCAGGGTTCCTTGGACTAAAGATAAGGACCTAGAATTTGATAAGATATCCTGTAAATAGCATCGGGATAGTTAGAGGTACCTTCAGACACACGGCACTAATGCACTGCTCTCTGCCTACCCTGAAGCTTTCTCTCTTTACCCCCAATTACCACAGGCAGCCAGCAAGCTCAGCCAGACGGCCATGACAGCCTGTGCTCTGGGTGTTGACTTGCTGTAGCTGAACCCTCCCCATTCTCGCATGAAGCCATTTGATGGCATTTAGGCCGGACAAAGCCAGAACGACAGAAGTAAACACCTCTCAGTGCTCCAGCTGTTCTGGGCTGTGGAGAGGTCACTCGCAGGCACATGGAGCTGCTGAGGTCAACAACACAGCCTGTTTGGCCACAGCGCACAAAGCCCAGGCCACCAGTGAGACCCTCCATGGAGGAACAAGCCCCATGTGCCCAGCATGGCCTCGAGGGCAGCCACGAGTCTGAGGGGGAAGGGGGACCCTGTCTCCGCCCAGGTGGTGGATCAAGGCAAGCTGGGAAGCAGCTGCCCCCACCCCGGGCTGTCCAGGCACCGTCTGGGTCCCTCCAGGCTGCACAGTGAGGGTTCCACTTGCTCCCCACTCCCCGCAGCCTTTCAGGGTGTCCCTGGCCCCCACCCCGCCCTGGTCTCTTCCCCGCAGCCCTCCCCACTGAGGAAGCTGGCTCATCACCGAAGCCATCACCCCGGGAGGGTCACAGACTCCTCAAACCAGAGTCGCACCAGTCTCAGCTCCAGCACTAACTGGGAGGCGGCAGTCCCCTCCCGGCCGGCAGGGGGCAGCCTGCCGGGGAGGACGGTGCGGTGAGGCGCGTCCCCTCTCTCTGGCCATAGGGCGGCGGAGGCGGCGCCTCACCAGCAGGGGGCGACAGCGCCGCGCCGGCGCCCCAGCTCGGTCTCGCGCCGTCCGGAAGTCCTCCTAAAGAATTGTTTGGGCCCTGGCAAGCTCCCGTCTATGATTGGCGAGGACGGGGTCACGACCCGGAAGCGGATCGGCCATGTTGCCGGGTGACCCCGGGAGCGGTGCCGGGAGCGAGGCGGCGGTCGCCGGGGAGTCTGCCGAAGGGAAGCAGCTGCCGTGAGGGACCCGAAGCGGTTCCCCTTCCCCACCTCGGTCCTACCCGGTGCGTGCGATGCGGCCGGTTCCCCGCGGGGCCTCCATGGGCTCGACCCCAGCTGAGGACCCCAGCGGCGAGCGGGTTCTGCGAGCGGCCCTGGGGCGGCTCCCCACGGGAAGGGCCAAGCCGCGGGCCTGGCGGTTCTCCCGCAACAGGGCGGGCGGCCTCCGAGAGCCCGTTATCCGCGGTGCGCCGTTAGAGAGGCTGTTCAGTCCCTCCCGGGCCGCGCAGGACGGCGGTCTGTGGAGCCAGGCATGGAGGGAGGGGGAGGCAGCGGCCGTCGGTGCGTCCATGGGGGTTGGAAAAGCTGACTCGGATCCCGCACTTCGTCACCTCTGTCTAGGTCACCCGTCCCCCATGGCAGCGTGGTCCCGTGAGGCTGTCCTGACCCTCTACCGGGCTCTGCTGCGCCAGGGCCGCACGCTGCGCTACACAGACCGGGATTTCTACCTCGCTGTCATCCGCCGTGAGTTCCGCAAGAACCTGGGGCTGCAGCGGCTGGAGGACAAGGAAAGACAGTTGGAGAAGGGGCAAGCTTTCCTGCAGAGCAAACTCGGAGGCCTGGTTTAGAGATTCCCTGTAGCTCCTTCTGACCCCAATTCCCTCTTTTTCCAAAATCTGACAATCAAAAGAGATGATTAATGCTTCCTGCCCACCGCTATCTTGAAGAAATCTGGAAGGTGCTTCCCCAGGCACACCAGGAGGGCTTTCCTCTTTACAGATGCATTAGGTACAGGTGGGTCACAACAATATAGCCATGGTCTTCATGTTACTGTTACAGTTAGCTTTGTGAGGATGTGTTTTATCGGCCTAGTGATGAAGAGTGGCTGAATTCCTTGTTCATCACGGCAGGAACATTCCTCCTGAGATTGTAGCTCAGCCTTAGAAAAGCCTAAAAGTAGTTCTAAACCACCCAAGTCATGCAGGCTCTGAACCTTTGGAGCTGACTTAGAAAACAGACCTTGAGTCAGGTTGGAAGAATTTCATGGTGTTTTCATGTATGTTTACTGAGGATCCATCTATGGATACAGGGGTGACAAAGTGCTTTTTACACATGTAGTTGGCCAAGGAGTCTTTAAATATCAAGATCAGGTTAAATGGGAATTGGAGGAATCAGAAGTTAAGTGTAAGAAAATATGAATGCTTGTGTTATACATGATTTGCATGAGAGTCAAATCCACCATCCTTGAGGGCAGGAATAAATGTCCAGTGAAAGCAAGGGGGCTGTTCCTTCTGTGGTATGTTGTGGACTCTACTGTTGACTCTTGGGTGTCTTTGAAGTATCTGGGACCAGCCATGGTCCAGAAGTGAGTCTGAGAGTAGATGCTTTAAGACTGTCAACTATTGGGAAGATTCTGATTTGCTATGGACAAGCAGTTGACCATCCTTGCATCGCCTCATCTTTGAGCAAAATTACCCACATTAGATTGAGAATAAGAAAATAAATTTGCATTTAAAAAGCCACATGTTGGTTTAGAAGCACAAATTAAAAGGACAAGACCTGAGTGGTCATACATTTTACATAATATACAGGATTTTATTGCTAAATATTGACAAAGTAAATCTTACATTCCTCCTAAAAAAGCATTAGGTGATTGCACAACTAAACCACCTCCAGTGATTAGAAAACCCACATTAAATTTGGGATGTTTTCCTTCAGGTCGTAGATGGAGCTGGAAGCAAAGAAATGCTGTCAGTGCAGAGCTTGGTCAGTACTGTTCTGGCATGTCTGGGAATAAGCAAGCGCCCCAAGGGATGATAATTAATGAGGCTGCAGGGTTAGGTGGTCCCTTCCTAGGGCTCTGTGCTAAGACCCCAAGAGCCATGAGTGTGGGGTAGAGGAGAAGGGAGTGAACCATTAGTGTTGCATGTTTTGACCGTTTGTGTAATGGTCCCACTTCTTCCAGGTGAAATGGCAAGCGCTGGGCAGCGCAAAGGGAAAAAAGATGACAACGGCATTGGTACAGCCATCGACTTCGTGCTGTCCAACGCCCGGCTTGTCCTGGGCGTGGGTGGAGCAGCTATGCTGGGCATCGCCACACTGGCTGTCAAACGGGTGAGTGTGCAGGACAGTGGGGTGGGACCTGAGCATGGTAGCACTGGAAGGGAAGAGCGGGAAGCAAAAAGACCCGGGATGCTGGCACTAGGCTGGGTAAAACGCAACACTGTACCTTCAGTGACTCCAAACTGTATGTGGTGGTGTCTCTCTAGATGTATGACCGGGCAATCAGTGCTCCCAGCAGCCCTACTCGCTTGAGCCAGTCGGGAAAGAGAAGCTGGGAAGAGCCAAACTGGCTGGGCTCCTCTTCACGCTTACTGACCCAGGACATGAAGACTAACCTCAGCCGCTCCCTGCAGACCCTTCCCACTGATCCTTCGGCCACAGGCACAGGTAAGGAGCAGGGTGATAACAGCTGCATTGCAGAATTGTCCAGGCCCATAAACTCTGTTCTTGTTTAAAGGAACACAGCAAAGACAATACTCTGTCCAGCCCAGCATTTTGATGTTTTCCTTTTAAGCAGGTGTACTGGTAACTTCAAGAAGTAGAAGTCAGATTGGGAACCAGTGAATAATAGCCATCTTTTTGCATTCTTTATTCCTCTCATGACTTTAAGGTCTTAAGCTTTATTCTCCCTCTGTCTTTTCTCTTTCAAGCTGAATACTTACCTGTGCAGTCTTTCCTGATAAAAAGCCTTTCCTTTCAAACTCTTTGTTGCCTTTCTTTGGACTGTTCCACTTTGTTTGTGTGTTTTTAAGAGGGTAATATTCAAATCATGAATGTACTAGCAACTTATAACACTATTTCCTATATTATTTCTAAAATATTCCTAATAATTTGTGTAATGCTGTTTGCCTGTTTAGTGCTGCTTATCCCTGAGTTAGTCGTTATCAGGCTGTAAAAATGACCTGCAGTCATCTTTCTGAGTGGGATAAGAAGTAATTTAGAGTGAGTGTTTGTTATATATGTTTGTTTGCTTTTTCTGACCAGTTTTTCTTTCTGTCCCATGCCACTTCAGGAGATTTACATTTGGATCTAAAGTAAAAGTTGGGATCAAGCATTTAAGTTGATTTCCAGATTCTCTGCAAGAAAGTCAGCTTCAGGATGGAAATGGATTTTCTTCTGAGGAAACATTAAATACCTAGACAGCTGTGTTAAATGGGGTCTAGAACATTTGGATTGGAGTCCCCCAGAGATGAGGATTGAGAACTAAAGCCATTGATGATGGCATCTTGCATTCTCGACTTAAAAAACACATTAAAACTTAAGATGGAAAAATATTTTTTTTCATGAACAGGCAGTGAAGTCTGTCTCACTATGGCTTTACAGACTGTTTCCTTTTCACACAAAACCTCAAGTCTGTCCAGAAGACCCCAGCGGGTCAAGAGACAGCAGCTGCTGAGGTTGGGTGAGATGGGTCTGTGCACAGCTCAGTCAGCCATTCTGCATGTGCTGCGTGGCCAAACGCCTCTTCACAAACAAATATGCGACAGCTGATGGCCTTAATAGGGACACTGATTTGAAGATTTCTCCTGCACCCATTAAGTACCCCAGCCCTTCCAAAGATCCCTTAGATCTGTAATTCTTCCTTAATTCTCATCAATAACTTCTGAAACCCTTGGTCCACATTAAGAGAAATCTGAAAAACAGATGGGAAGCATCGACTTAGTTCTTTAGCTAACCAGTCAGAAAAAAAAGGGTCTTAGAGAAGCTGTGCACGTTAGATATTGCCTAATAATGCAGACAGCAGCATAAAGAGTTGTATTCCTGTATTGTGCCTAAGCATGTGCTCTCTCTTCTTTGTCCAGTGAAAGTTTGAGGGAGGTTTGCACTGGGGCTATGATTGCCTGAACTCTGCTGGACCCAAGGTCTATCAGCTCACCACCCTGACAGGTGGTGATTGGACTCATAACAACTATTTAATTTCCAGGTGGTGTGATCTCTCTGATCTCATATTCTAATCAGGTCTAGGGTTTGATGATAATCTGTAAAAATTCATTATAAAGTTAAAAACTTACTGAGATCATGATGGTTGTTCAAGAGTGTTTTATCCACTGCTCTGGCATCATGTTGAAAGCTTCTGAACTGGTAACAGTGCTGAATTTTTTGATTAAATTGAATTGGGGTAGTGCCCACATAGCCATTAAAATTACTTCCTTGTACACAATGTTAAGTCTTGTTCTGGTTCCAGATCTATGCAGTTGTTTTCATCTGGTTTGATGCTTGTAGTAGTATCTTTAGAAATTTCCCAGCACCTTCCTTTTGACTAGTACCTGTGTAAAGCATGCAAAATGTCTGCTGAAAGCTTTTTTGAGACCTAGGAGGATGCGCTGCCACGCTGCAGCTTTTCTTCTGCAGATCACTTCACAGTGCAACACTGCAGACAATCAACCCTTCTCCTTCTGTCTTACAGACTTTTTCCGACCCACAAAGCCCAAGCCATCTGCCAAGAGGAGTCAAGTGGAGCTGAAAAAATCCCGCCTTCGTCTGTCTCTGCAAGAAAAGCTTTTTGCTTATTATCAGAGGAAGGTGGCTATCCCAGTGGATGAGCAGGCCCGGGCCAAGCAAGCAGCCGTGGATATCTGTGCTGAGCTGCGCAGCTTCCTACGTGCCAAGCTGCCGGACATGCCCCTGCGTGACATGTACCTCAGCGGCAGCCTGTATGATGATCTGCAGGTAATTCCTGGGGCCGCGTGATGGGTCGTTATTCAGATGTCTGACTAGGCAGGGGCATTGCAGGCTTCCCTGTTGGAGGTGCTGGCTCAGCACAGCATTCTTCTGTAATAAGGCTTCTGGTGTCGCCTTTCCCACTGTGGAGCCAGGACGTAAATTTCAGCAGTACTGTTTGAACAGGAGTGACCAGGCTGCTCTGGTGTTGTTTGTAAAGCATTTGCTTTTTGCTGCTTTATTTCTCTGCATTATCTCAGTCTTTCTTTAATTCCCTTCTGTCTCTCCCTTCAGCTGCATTTTTCTTGCTGTTTCTCCAGAAAATCTTTTTCTCTTTGTCCTTTCCCTCTCCTTCCAAATACATGATATTCCCTTAGAACTCCTATGTATTCATGTAGGTCTTCCCTACTCTTTTTTTTTTTTTTTTTTTTTTTTAAATGCATGGCAGACCTGGATTGGACAGCAGTCCCAGCTGCATATCTCCCTGATGGGAAGATGCCCATGGCTATAGTGAGTGATTCAGAGGCACACTTTTTTTTTGTTTGAGTCAGAGCTCTGGAACAGAGTGTCAAAGTGTCCAGTGAAACTTAGATCCAGGGTCTTAATTGCACTGGTGAAAAGGGATCTTTAATGGCCTTTTTCCAAACAAAGTGGCAGACCAGGTGAGGGCAGTACATAGTTGTAGCATGGGATAATTATACAATGGCAACTTAAGCTTGTCTAGAAACGTAAGAATCTGCTTCCTGATTTAAATTATCCTGTGGCATTGCAGTGCCCTGGGCCAGCTGCATCTCGTGGAGAGTGGACTTTAGAGCAATGGGAGGCAAAATGATTCATCTGTATGCAGTCCATGTCAGGTCCCAGAGTATTTAAAGATTTCTAAATATTATGTACTGTATAAGCACTAGCTTGGGTTATACCTTGGAGTTATCCTGCTGATGATGGGAGAGAGATAGTCCTTCAGAATGTCTTTTGACAAAGGGAGGATGTGAATCCCATGCAGAGGAGAGAGACACAGCTGAATTCTTATTCCAAGTTCTTTGGAAAAGAAGGCTATCTAAAGGTGGTAAATAAGACTGAGTGTGAAGAGAGAGAAAGCTTGTTCTTACCCACTTTTCTCTCTTGTGAAGGTAGTTACAGCTGATCACATCCAGCTTATTGTGCCTCTGATGCTGGAGCAGAACCTTTGGTCGTGCATCCCTGGGGAGGACACTATCATGAATATTCCTGGCTTCTACTTGGTGCGTCGAGAAAACCCAGAGTACTTTCCCCGTGGGAGCAGCTACTGGGACCGCTGTGTGGTGGGAGGTTACCTTTCCCCCAAAGCTGTAGCAGACACCTTTGAAAAAGTTGTAGCTGGCTCCATCAACTGGCCGGCAATTGGGTCTCTCTTGGATTATGTGATCCGTCCGGCAGCTCCCCCAGCAGACTTGACGCTGGAAGTCCAGTATGATCCAGAACGGCATCTTTTTATTGACTTCCTACCATCCCTGACACTGGGTGACATCATACTTGTGGCCAAACCCCATCGATTGGCCCAGAATGACAATTTGTGGCGACTGAGCCTGCGGCCGGCAGAAACGGCTCGCCTCCGGGCCCTGGACCAGTGTGATGCTGGCTGCCGTTGCTTGTGCCTGAAGATCTTCAAAGCGGTATGCAAGTCAAACCCAGCCCTGGGTCACCTCACTGCCAGCCAGCTCACCAATGTCATCCTGCACCTATCCCAAGAAGAGTCCGACTGGTCCCAGGACATGCTGGCTGATCGCTTCTTGCAGGCGCTGAAGGGCTTGATCCGCTACTTGGAGGCAGGTGTCCTCCCTAGTGCTCTGAACCCCAAGGTGAACTTGTTCTCAGAGCTCACCCCTGAAGAAGTGGATGAATTGGGCTATACCCTCTACAGCTCTCTGTCGGAGCCAGAGGTCTTGCTGCAAACGTAATAGGGCCTTACCTAGGGAAGTCTTGACAGGGTTTAGCCAAGGTGGACTTTGATTACTGCGAAACATGTCTCCTTCACTTCTCTCTCTCTATTTCCTTTTGGTTCGTTATTGTTTCCTGCTCTAGAGTTGGTGCTCCCACTGAATTTCTTGGTGCTACTGGTCCATTTCCACCATCTCTGCCCCAACAGGTACCTATTGGCTAGGGAAAAGAGGCTAAAACTGCAATTCTTAAGATCTTTGCATACATTCTGCCACCGTTTAAGTGACTGCCAAAAAAAAAAAAAACCAACCAACTCAAACTATGCATTTCTTTCTCCTGTAGTGCACTTACTGCAGCAAGTCCATTTTGGTCTGCAGAAGGTGGAACTGGGCTGGTAAATCCAGTGATGATTTTAACAGACTTGCATTGAAGTCCTTTCTTACAGATTGACTTTGCCCTGCATTTCTTTTTCCCTGCTGTACCACACTGTCTCGCTTTCCTTTTTTTTTTTTTACCTTGTGTTTTTTGGCCCCTTTGACCCAGTCGTGCAGGGCAGACTGAGGGAGATGTTTTGAAAAGGGTTGTTTTTGGTATTTCTGGGTGGATAATGATTACAGTGCCAGTATTTAGTAGGAGTGTAGAGCTTGGAATAGGAGAATGCCCATGGCTTCTGCTTCTATGGAGCCTGCTCCTCCTTTGCAAGCTGGTCTCAGGTGTAAGGGCTGAGGCTTGTCCAGTCTGCTGCAACACAATCTCCAGTATGGGCAATTCTCACCAAACCTGTCATAGGGAAGGAAGAGACCTTTGTGGTCTGGCGATGTGATGAGGCTGAAGGAACTGGGCTTGCCATTCCTGCCTAGTTAGATCTCCTGGGTGTTGCTGGTGGGAACAGCCCTGGCAATGGAGAATAGGGCAGCTTCTTAGATGCCTCTGGCCTAGAGGAAGAGGCTGAGTATGGGGGTGGGGTGGGAGACGCACAAGGGAACGAGGATTATATTTTTTTCATCTTTTCCCCGAGAGCTTATGGCTATTCTGGTTTATAGGAGGTGGAAGCAAGACTGCCTGTCTCAAAGGGCTTTTTATTAAGCACATGTACACCAGATTCTCACCAGCTCTAAGTCTGTGTAGGTGATGGGACTGAACTGGTGTCATCAGCAAGGTTCTGTCCTATACACTGACATTAGGGTATGCATGGATGCAGACCTGGCATTTAAAGATATGTTGGCTTTGCCATCTGCTCTTGGTGTGGTTTAGTTGCCTTCCCAGCCACCTCAGAACTGAGGCTGCCTGTCCCCTTCCTTGTTCCTGTGCGCTGACTTTCCAGTGCTCCCAGTTTACAGTTACTCTTAGAAAGCTGGTAAGGGCACACCTTCCCATTCTGCTTGTTTGGACCTGTTGGTAATACATTTCTGCCCACTCCTGTTTACAGCTGCTGCCAGGCTGTTCTCCCTTGGCTGCCCTCCCATCCGCCGCTGGACTGCAGCGTGAATTTTGGGGGCAGCTGCTGCACTCTCGGTATCTCCAAAACTAGCTAATGTAGACTCTGTACTCTGCATTAAGCCTTCTGACCTCCCTGCCTTCAAAAGTGGGGAGAGGGGGTGTTCTTCCATTTCTGGGGCTGTGTCTCTCTCTAAAGACAAGTGCAGCTATCGTTACAGAAATGTACCTGCTTTTTCCCAGTTTTAGCACCTTTTTTCCCCTTGCTGTCCAGCCTCTCCAGCCAAGGGAGAGGGGCACTGCAGCAGCAGAGTTTGGAGGGAGTGGGAATCCTTTTCTCCTCCCTTCCTCTCAGGACTTCCCCCTGCTTGGACAGAGGAGTTTCAAGGTGACTTTCATGAATGGGAGTCTTTGGCCCTTGTTTTCTTTTAGAGGCAGTGCTAGTGAGATGAGAGAGGGAGCATCTTTCTCAGATAATCCGTCCGTTTTAGCCAACATGTTAGATAGTATTCTCTATACAGTGATAACACAGTGTTGCATTTTAAATTATTTAATCTTTAGGGTACTGGTATTTTCCAGACTGCCAGATGCATACTTTGAGGTTTGTGTGTGTATATAAAGTCTGTAGTCTATAAAAGGGTAACAGAAATTCCATTTGTATTATTTTGTGTTTTGTAAGTTTTGCAGCAGTCAGTGTTGGCCAGCTGTTGATTGCCCTTCACTCTGGTTCCCAGATTTTTTTCCCCTCTTCCCTTCCCTGCTTTCCACTGCCTTTCTGATGTCAGCCTTCCCACCCTAAAAGCAGACAGATGAGACTTGGAACCTATAGGCAATTGGGGGAAATTCCCCTTTCCTTTAATTACTTGAAGGTCAACAAAAATATTAAAATATCTGTGTTGTCAGTTCTCCATAAGTTCATTTTTTCAGTGTGGTCTCACTCCTCATCCACTTGGTGCTGACTCGGATATCATGATCTTCACACAGAACTGAGCAGCAATGTGGTTTGGAATGATCAAAATTACAGGTACAAAAAAGGTGAGACAGAAACAAGAGGAAGCCTCTGGCTTGAAGAACAGTTGCCACATATCTGTATATAGATTTTTTTACATGAATGCTTTTACTTCTTCCTGGCAACCTAATGAATTAATATTTTATGGCCATTTCTTGCTGCTATTGAGATCAATTTGTGTATCAAGTGGATACTGAAGCTGCCTTTTTGCCTTTTCTGTAGACTTTGCTCCTCTTCACTTGAATCACTTCCATCATTTCTTCCTTTCAGTTTTGCCCTCCTCCGAGCTTGCCACAAGCTTGTCTCAGGAGGCAAATGCTCACTTCCTGCAGGCAGCCACCACAGCGGGCAATAGCTGCCCTGGCAGTGGCAGTCTCAGCAAAGGCCAAAGATGTAATGGGTCACGGGGACACTGCAAGTCGGAGTATTTCAAGAGCGGGGTCAGGCATAAGGGGCAACAGAGGCAAGGAAGAAGGAGCAGGGCAAGTGTGCAGGAAGCTTGACACTAATCCTGTACCCAGCCTGTGGGTCAGACTGTTGCAGAGTCTTTTGAATTGGCACCTTTCAGTATTAAATGCAGTATGCATGTTGATGTACAGCCCAGAGGGCTGCCATACCTATAGGTAGGCTCCTTCCTGGTCAAAGCTGGAGAAGAGAGCAGGAGGACCTAAAGCTGAATGTGAAAAGGGCAGCTCCTGGTCACCTTCCTGGCAGAGCGGCTCAGAGACAAATTGATTGTAAGATGCCCAGAGTGTGTTTGGTTGGTTGCTGCCTGGGCTCCGAGAATGCCTCAGTGTGTTCTGCTATAGCTTAGCTCACTTGAGCTTCCCATGAGATTGTCGTCTTGTTCCTTGTAGTCATGGGGCGAGGACCAACTTGCTCAGCTGTGGGGTTTCACTGCTGCTGAGCTCACACTAATCCTTCAAGTGAGATGGATTTCCTTTCTTGTGTTTAAAAGCAATTATGGAAACAAGAGGCTGCCTCCTGGCGAGCTGCCATCAGGGCCCTCACTCTTAGCATGTGGGTACTTGCAGTGAGAAGTGAAGAGATGATGCCCCATCTCTCCCAGGCCTGGAGGCTGTGGATTTGCAAAGGGGAAAGTCTTAAGTGCATGGTCTGTGACAGAGTGCGTGAAGTTCTGAAATAAAATGACTTTCCACTGTAACCTGGTTGTCTCTGGTGTGTTTGTAAATAAAGGAGCATCTCTCTGCTTTTGTTTTGGTGCATTGCCTGCATACTGACATAATTCTGCACCATACCAGTGCTTGGGGACTCATGTGCCCCATGCTGATTCACTTGCCTTCCCTTTGCAGCTCTAGGCTCTCGACACTCTGCAACTTGTCTTGGGAGTGCAGTCGGGTTCGTGCTGCAGCGTGCTGGCTCCTGGCAGCGTTCACAACAGTCACAAGATGCTGCATAATTATGGTGCTGTTCCTCCCCTCCTTTCTCTAATAGCCCGCGTGCCTGGACAGGCACCTACTTTTCATGTGGCTCTCCAGATTTCACAGGCTTCCGTGCCTCTCTTAAACTTTCCTGTGCAGACTCCGCCGTCCTTCTTCAGTCACATGTTGGTGTGTATGTGCCAATCCTCTCCCCTGCCAAATAACACTCTTCTCTTATCCAAGCATCACCTTGAGGCAGTGAGGAAGCCACGGTGCCAGGGGCCGGTGTCTGGGGGATTGAAGCTCTTTGTGGTAGGAGCCAGTTAAACGTGGCTGCTTGGGAAGGTGGGGCAGAAGTGTTTTATGTCAAGTAAAGCATGAAGTGATGCTGCTTTTGATGGATCCCAGGCTTCTTAATGCTGGGATGACATGCTACAGTGACGACCTTGTCCTGTGAGAGTTGTTTTAATGAGGACTCGGCAATTACCATTTAACTATTTTGGAGGATATGTTATGATACAAAGATCTCTAGTATTTTTTTTTTTTGTTCTCTTGTTTGTTTTGTTGTTTTTTCCTTTAATCTGTTTTGTGGTAGAGACACATCAGATGAGATCAGGCACATTTCATGTCATAAGGAGTCTTATGGGAACAGCTAAAATGAGCTGCTCTGTGGAATCTGTGCCAGGTATTTCCCTCTCAAGTTAATGCCCCTGGAAAGCCGAGAGCTTGCAATACGTTTAATATATGCAGTGGTTTGTAGCTTTGCATAAAAGTTGTCCCGGCATGAACAGGGAGGAAAGATCAAAAGATACAGGTTTGTTTAATGTAGAGAAGAAATAATTGAGAGGAGTCATAATAATAATTTCAAGTATGGAAAAGGTTGCTACAAAGAAAAAGAGCAGAAACAATTCTCTGGGCTGCAAAGACTCGACTTCTCTTTTGTTCTTAGCCTAAAGAACAGCTTTAGAAGAAGGTGGATTTTGGAAAAAGCAAAATATTTTGCGTGCTTTGTTACATAACCACAACCCTGTCCTGGAAATGAACATCAACAAGCTTACATTTTACTTATTTATTTTTGTATCTCTTAATTTTAAAAACAATTAACTTAGAACTGACTATTGTATGGCTAACCTTAGGCTGGTGGAGAGAGGGTGACTGTACCCCAAAGCTTAGCTTATCATGCTAAAGTGTTGAACTGTATGATGAATGTTTCTTTTTCCCCAAAATATGTAATCAACTCTGTGGTATTTTTTTAAGGTTTATCTTAATATTCTAAACTTGAGAAAAGCTGCAAACAACTGCTTCTTTTTAAATTCAGTCTGATGGAAAAAAAGAGGACCTTCTTCCAAAGGTGAGTTTGTTTACCAGGTAAGACAGAATAGGTTGACCCACTACCTGCACTTGTTATAATTCAGTGGCTCCCCCATGGCTCACTGAGTCTGGGAATGGATCTTGAAATGTTGTGCTTCACTCAGATGCAGCAAGCAAGAAATAGGAGGTTCTTTTCCCCTACCAGTAAAACCCAGTATTAGCTTCCAGTCCTAATACTGTCACAGTCTAGATAGTTGGGGACCTGTTTGTGGTATCTGGACTTTATCTTCTGTATCCTTGTCAGACTGAGTTACAATCTGAATTTATGATCTGAGGGATTTAAGAAATGTCCTCCTCTTTTTTTTTTTTTTTTTTTGAGATTCAATACCTTCTTAAAATAGCTCTCTTGCCACAAGTATGTCCTCTACACAATCAGGGATAGCATAGTGTACAAGCTTTACTAGTGTACTCTGAGAAGGACAGCATTATTCACAAAGTCACAGAGCCAGAGATGTGGTGGTGAGCAGGCTAATAAGATCTTTATAGTATGTGATCCTGAGGAATGATCTTGCAAATGGTAAGGCAAAAGAAGGTGGTCAGACCAATGGGTAAGTCAGGGAAGACCTGAAATTATTCTGTACATAGGAAGCTTTCTTGTCATTTTACAAATAGCAGGAGAGTGGGTGACAAGAGTTTAGCTCACAGAACTCAGACTTCTCATGATCTTAAGCTTTCCTAAGTACTCATGCAGAAGTCAGTTCTGAACAAATTCATTTTAAACATGCTAAAAGTCAGACTGATTTTTATTTTGCTGCCCTGGCTCAATTTCTCTGGTTCCAGTAGCTAAGTAGCTCTTTGCTCTGTATTACCACTCAGTGCTAAGCTCGGGGGGAATATATATATCAATTCTAACCACATTCTTATGAAAAGTTTTCTCCATACAAGTAATGGGCTTGCTTGAGTTTTGGGGTTTGGTTGGTTGGTTTATTTATTTATTTAGGCAATAGTTCCCTCAGTTCAGCACATGCCCACCCCTTCCCCTGCCTCTCACTGTGGCAGAGTTGTCACTCTTGCACAGAAGCACAGGGGTGCTATGTGGTCCCATCAGACATCCCACTGTGGTGATCTCCACCCTGTAAGATTCTCTTGTTTCCTTCTGCTCAGCACTGAAAAGGGCAGACACCTAACAGGCAACAAGGACATAGATGGCAAATGATGGACTGTACCTGTCTGTCATGACAGACATTACTTCAAAACTGATAATGTTCTGGCAGGCTTCTTACCCCCTTTGAAAGGCAAGAAGCAATAATTCCTGGAAGCAGTATCCCAGAGAGGCAGTTTTGCCTTCAAAATCTTGAATTTATTTAGCACAGAGGATAGTTACAGCCTTGGACATAACAACTACTGCCACTTATATAGATAATATAATCTGAATTATTTTCAATTCCTGGTTGTTTATAGCAGTGGTGATAATGTTGTCAGAGGGCCTGAGAGATGCTGAAGCAAAAGTTGTACAAGACACAGTAATCCCACGGGCCACAGAGCTGTAGCTCCCATGTTGCTTGTTAGAGAGCATGTTGGCAAGGCTCCTACCTTCCTGGCATTCAAGTGCGGGTTGGATTTTGCTGAGGCAAATGCATGACCAAGGCACAGACTTTCTCTTTTCCAAACTGCAGCCTGTGGCCTTGAAAGACAGTAGAAAGCATCTAGTCCAGTGCCTTTTCTTGAACGATGAGCTGGTGATTTGGATTAGGAACCTTTCTCCTCTGTTGTTAAATTATTTTTTATTTTGTAAGTTCTTTCTTAGTCAAGAAGAGAAAGTTGATAGTGATCCATCTTCAGTCCATCACTTTGCACTGCAAAGGAAGATGCTTGGTGTCACTGGCAGAATGGACTCTCAAGACTTGGGGCCTGGGAGAGACTTCACCCTTTTGTGGTCAGACAAAGCTTGCCCTGCCTAAAGGAGACCTGTATTTCTGATAAGTCTTCATTATCCAAATCACTCTCACTGAGACTACGTGACTAAGGTCACAAATGTTACCTTCCTGGATATTGCTTATGTTACCTCAGATGATATAGGTCTACCATCATCACAATCCTAGGATGAGACCTCAACAAAGTCTCACCCTCTTGAGTGCCAAAAGAGCAAGCCAGCAGTACCTCCCCAACAGAGGTGAGTTGCTGTGGCTGTTTCTCAGACAGACCTGGATTTTAGTCTCAAACCAGCTCCCTTATCAGTCAAGCACAGAAACCTCTTCCTCTTAAGAGAACTGCAAAGCTCCCTCACCAAGCGCAACAGCAATACCAGTAAGAGGGGCAGTGGACTGAGAAGCCACAGCACCTACTCAATATGAACATTTGGCTACAAAGTCTTCTTTGGGAGATTATTACCAACTTGCCCATGGCCAATCTCCCTGTAACACATCCGAGGAGGCTCTGCTGATGCCACCCACAAGCCCAGGTGGAAATACAGGGAACAGAGCAGTCTCAAAGTTTTCTGAGATAATCCTCCTGACATTGTTTGCCGAATTTCCTAACACAGAGACCTGAGGGGGAAAAATGATGGTCATTCAGGCAAAAGCTATAAACTCAAGTGATATCACAACTGTGCCAACATCTGCCAGGAATTTCTCTCTCCTCCTCTGTAAACAAGTATATATTAGAGCAGATCCAAGTCTGATGGTAAATTCCAGCCACTGAGCAGCTGCTACCTCCAAAGAATGGAAAAATACCACTGAGTAATGTCTGCAGTGTTTCTCTCCAGCGACCTGGGAAGCTACAGCCTCAACGGTGATTTATCCCCAAATGAGTTTCAGAGCTTCATCTGAACTACCTGGTTTGTTAGTGTTCTGCTGAAGCTGCCTGCCAGCATCAGAGACAAAGAGATCTTACATGCACACAAGATATCTCCCAGGATTGTTTTATATCATTAATAGGGTCTATCCAGTCACAGTCTCTCTTCCTGGCCTTATCAAGACACTCTGAAGTTATGTGAAGTTAAAAAGAAATCATAGAATCTTAGAATGGTTTGGGTTGGAAGGTCATCTAGTTCAACCCCCCTGCAGTGAGCAGGGACATCTTCAGCTAGATCAGGTTGCTCAGAGCCCCATCCAACCTCACCTCGAATGTTTCCAGGGATGGGACATCTAACACCTCTCTGGGCAACCTGTGCCAGTGTTTCACCACCCTCATTGTAAAAATTTCTTCCTTATATCTAGTCTAAATCTACCCTCTTTTAGTTTAAAACCATTACCCCTTGTCCTGTTGCAACAGGCCCTGCTAAAAAGATTGTCCCCATCTTTCCTGTAGGCACCCTTTAAGTAGTGGAAGGCCACAACAAGGTCTCCCCAGATCCTTCTCTTCTCCAGGCTGAACAATCCCACCTCTCTCAGCTTGTCCTTGTAGGAGAGCTGTTCCAGACCTCTGATCACCTTTGTTGCCCTTCTCTGGACCCACTCCAACAGGTCCATGTCTTTCCTGTGCTGAGGGCTCCAGAGCTGGACAGAGCATGCCAGATGGGGTCTCACCAGAGCCAACGGGGAGAATCACCTCCCTCAACCTGCTGGCTGCACTTCTTTTGATGCAGCCCGGGACACTTGGCCTTCTGGTCTGTGAGTGCGTGTTGCCAGCTCATGTCCAGCTTTTCATTCGCAGATGGAGCACACAGAATGCAGTTGGGTATTATCAGCCTTTCATTGTGCATCCCCCCTCACTGAACAGAGTGACTGAAATAACTATCTCAAATAGCTTTTCTACCTGCTTCAGACAAAGCTCCTTAGTCTAGATGCCAGGTTCAGGAGAGCAGTATAATTGACGTTGGGCTGATAGCATGTAGATACATACCTTTTGATGTGCACTGTACACAGTCTGCAGCAGGAGCCACATTAACTACAGCCCCATGAAGAACTGTTGCCATGAGATATGTTTCTGTTCTTCTATTGCTTGGACAACTAGAACGCTTTTGTTTGTGTGTTAAGCTTCTCCCACATGTGCTAATACACAGGCTATTATTCTTGACCTCCAAGTTCTTTCATCATCATAAAACAAGGCTGGACAATGAGGGAAAAAAAACCAAAAAAGCCACAAAATGAACAAAAAAATTCCCTGACAGTCTAACAAAAAGTGAGCACCACCTCCCCCCGCTTCACACATTTTTTTTTTTTGCTAAGCATCATTTTCAGCCAGTTGTAGCTTTGCTCAAGAAATTCTTGCTTGGGCAAGTTACAAGTTAAAACTCACCTCCCTCTTACCAAATTTGCACCATGTTTTTACCTGTGGCAGCTGGCCACAGCCTGGCTGATTCTAAGTAACTAAGCCTCTGGAGAGCTGAATTTTATGAGCCACCAGCATGTGCTTGGCATGCCCACGTTTGTTCAGTAAGAAAAATGTAGGTGGACAGCCAGGATTGTTTCCATATCTGTCTAAAATAACTGAACTGGCAAATTTAAATTGCAGATTTTTTTTTTTTTTTTTTTTTTGGTCTTATTTCAAATATCAGTGATATTTACATTACAGGATGGAAACAGAAGACAGTGAGGGGATGGGTAAGCAATGAATGATATATTAGAGATTTCATTTGGTGTACTAGTCCAAAACAAACGAGGCAAAGCATATGTCTAACTTATTTTCTGTTTATATGTAGTAAAAGATGGAGGATAATACCTCCCTGCCTGATCTTTAATCACTTATATTTGCTTTTCAATCTAGTTTTAAAGTGGAACATCTATAAAGCAATCCCTAAAGAGCTTACGATAAGAACCTGGCAGAAAAAATCCTTCACATATCTGCTTGTGCTGCATGAGGAGAGAAGCAACTTAACACTGCAAATTAGCCTGTGTGTGCTGTAGAGGTTGTAGGTAATTTTCCCTCAAAAGGCTAAAAATGTTCAATTGTTTTGCCTTATTCCTCTGTTGCATTTCCCTTGATGCTCTGTCTCCAGGGTGGTGTCGGGAAATGCTCTGCTCAGTGAAGTGTGGGGTAAGGCTTCCTGTCCCTTCTCCCGGAATGCTCAAAGGACAGAAATTATCACAAGAATCACTTCAGGGACTTGCCCTCCTATTCATCCTTCTGCAAAGCAGGCAATGCCCCCTCCTCCCCAGCCACTCCAGCAGGGCCCAGGGCCAGACTAAAGCCCATCTGCCCCATCTCCGGGGCACTGAAGCTCAGTGGGGGCCCAAAGCTGCCTGCCCAGTGCCCTCACGGGGGTTGTGTACTCTGCTGATGCAGAGTCTGCCAGCCCATCTCCCTGGCTGCAGCTTTCCCAGCACTCCAGGGAAGAGCAAACGGCACCATCTCCCTGAACTTTTGCTGGTTACCCCCCTGGCCCCGGCAATGCGTACTCCCCACACCTTGCTCCCCTGCTACAGAGGCCCACAAGTACATCCCCCACTGACAGTGGCTGAGAGCATCCTATACAGACGGTCTAGACTGTGCCAGGAGATGTTGCTATGGAAACATTGACGTCCTACCTGTCTTTTGTGTACTTAATAACATAGTATGCAGCATGTTCATCTCCTGTGTACTTGCTGGTGGAAGAAGAAAACCTCTTTTCCTTTGCAATCTTAACTTTAAAAAAGAAGTAAAGCCCATATTGACCTTCTAGCTGAATGAAGGAGGATGGTGAATGAGGGAGTATTAAGTTTTGCACCTCCTGGTGCTGCTGCTTGGCCGGAGGTGGCTTTCTGCAGTGCTGTATTGATCAGGGCAGTTCATCACTTCCCAGCCAAGGTCACTTTGGCCTCTATCCTGCAATGAGTTCTGCATGAGCAGCTCCTTTCACCTGCAGCTGGCCCCCAGCTTCTGGGTCGGGGTGGATCTTACTTATCATGGGAGCTCTCTTTGCTGAGGTACGGTAGTCAGGGCAGGAAAACAACAGCCACAGTGCTAAAGCTGGTAACGTGTCAGCAGGCGTTCGTGCTGACCACACGCAGTCTTTGCAAGTCACCTTTTTCATGCTGTAAACTCAATTTTCTTCAAAGCTGCCAGACTTCTCTCTTCGGTCTCTGAGCCACAAATACATTCTATAATACTGGAAAGGAATGCTTTTTAGACACTTCTGAGTTAGTAGTGGATAGCTAGTAGTTCTCTGCTTAGAAAATACTGGTAATTTTATTTTATTATTATTATTTTTTTAGTACAAAAAATTCCAAGGAAATGTTACTTGGGCTAAAAGTAGTGTCTTCTACCTCAGTCAAAAACTCTAGCCACAGAGAAGAAACCTCTGATGTAATATGTACAAATGCAGAGAGATTATTTCTAAAAGAATTGGGAATGTGATGTAGTTCATGAAATTATGTAACAATGGTAATTCTGCAGTCCTTCAGGAAACAGGGAACAACATGCTTTTCACTAAAGCTTCTGGTCACTTGATTTCACTTTTTGAATTTGGGCTTCCTAAAAGATGTCTGCCTGGAGCTCGTAACACAGACAAATGTCCACAGACGTTTACACACGAAATGGAACCAGGCAGCTAGGAAACAGGCAGATCTGGGTTAAGTTCCTCGTTGCATATTTCATTTTTGCTCACGTGATTCTTGCTCGTACGTACCCTGAGTCCTTTCCGACAAATCTATAATTATCTTTTCAAGATGAAGGATTGGGTGTGTATAGCATTTCTGTTTCTTTAGCTACGATTATGGTTGTACAATCATCCTTTTCACTTAAAGGAGGGGCAAGCAGGCATGGCAGGGGATGTGAGAGCTCTCCCTTAGCCAGTAAGGACATGGAGATGCTGTCCACCCATCCAATCACCCACTTGGCTTCTTTAAGAGCTGCCGCATCCTCTAAATTTGGCTTTGAAGCAAAACCTGTCTGCCTCACCATGTATTTATGAGAACAATCGTCTTAGATTGCTCAGTTGCTACTGTGGAGTTTATGGTGGTGGAGGACATTTTTCTCTACCCCCTCCAAGTTAATAAGTCATTCCAAAATCTGCGCTTGCTTCTAGAAAGGAAAACAAACAAATTTAAAAAAAAAATCCATCAACCAAGAAAACAGCTTGGAGGAAAAATGGCCTTTTTCATTTGGCAGCTAGTGTTCGGTCGACAGATGTGGAGTGACTTATTCTGCTTTGTAGTGACAATGGTAACGTCAGACTGCTAAAAGTAGAAACCGGGTCATGCTCATCCTCACAAATAATCAGTCAAGTTGTTGGGTAAGTTTGAGGCAAACCTGAAACTGAGCAAACTCAGTGCAAGCTGTAGGTTTCTGCTACAAATACTACTAAGGCCCCAACGGGAATATGGTGGAGCCTTTTGCAGAAGCAGCTGACAGCAATTTGACCTGCAGGATGATGATGTTTGAATAAGCAAGGACCCATCACAGCTCTCAGAGCTGATAGCGTGCAGTGAGGTTAGCAACGTGGAAAAGCAACTGTTCAAAGCTGGATAACTCTGACACAGTGAGGAAGCACACAGGTACTGATCCTCCCCCAGCTCACTGGAGATGGCCAACACTTGTCTGACCCAAGTAGAATGATGAAGAGCCTGAAAGCAGCAGAAAACTGTTGACGCCCAAGAGTTTCCCCTTGGGTTAGCTGGCTGAGTCGGCTCACCGAGGGCCAGACTAGACAGTGGGACTGTATAGACATGAACAGGGTGGGGGAAGAGGGCTGATCTTTCCTAGCAGCAAGTTGATTTACATCAAACACGTGAAACTGCACTTTAAAAACTTTCCAAGGTGACGCTGCCCTTTACAGCTGTGAGGCTATGTAGGTGATCCATTAATGCTCGCATTGTCTGACTAATGCCTGCACAGACAACAGAGAAGGAACTGTGTCAGCATGAAGCTGCATGGCAGGAGATGAAGTTCTCGTTCCTAAGGTGGGAGATAACCAATTTCATTTTCAGCTCTTGCAGAGGTTGAAGGCACTAATTAGACTCATGCTCTTGGCTGCTCAGCAGTGCAGCTCTCCAGCAGAGCTCTGCATGAACCACTCCAAGTCGATATGGTGCCCCAGCTGCTGCGAGGCCACCAGGCTCGGGTCAGACGGAGGTGCCCTCATGCAGACAAACACACGGCCCATGTCCTTACGAAGCAGCCATAATCTGAGCGCTGCACGTGCGGGGCAGGAGAGAAGGCGACGCTGCCCTGGGCTGACACGTTATCTGAGGGAGCAAGAGGCCACGGCAGCCTGCAGCCTCAGCGCATCAGGGGAGCCGTGCCAGCGCCTCGGCCTAAGCAGCCGCCGCCAGCTCCCGCCTAACATTAGTAGGACTTTGCGTAGTGAGCAAAAAAGAACCGTTAGGAATTGGGGGGGGGGGGGGGGGGGGGGCGCG